>JAGXCT010033802.1:0-39343 GCA_022495035.1 Philopotamus ludificatus | reverse complement strand
TTTTACGTGCGGCCCGCGCAACATTTTTAAATTTGTAAATGGCCCGTTGTAAAAATAGGTTGCTCACCCCTGCTCTATCTGGATCAACTAGGGCGTGCATACCGCTCAAAGAGTTAATATACACCTTACATATTTAAGAAATTATCTCTCATATACCCAAGTTCGTGGCTACTACGGTCGGAAGGTCGCGTCGATGCCCATGTACGTCTGGTGTGCTCGATAAGTCTATATAATTGATGATTTAACGGATATTAGATCAGTTTTCCGTCGATAACGTCTGGCACGAAGCGATAATTTACATCAAGCTATTAACTTTCAAATCCCCTCCGCAAGAATTTTGCAATATTTCCAGAAGAAATATATAAGATGTCTCTACATGAGGGAGTTTGGTTTCTACCTCAGTGTATACTCCAGCGCATGGGTACATGGCTGCCCAGGATAGAATAAAAAATTCAATGTCAAACAATTTATAATATAATCCTGACTACTCACAAAGATTCCACAAAAGGCGATACATTACGTCCAAAAAATTAGTAAAGTTTTATATGCATTCAAACTAATTGCTAAAACGATTAAGAGCCTCTGACGCTCACCCTCACTATATATCTGCGACAACGGCTAATTTTCCTGGAGAATATCGATGACTCTTTGTCGATCGCCTGTTGACATTAGCATCGTCCATTGGCTGCGTTCCAGTGCTCAGTGTTGTTAGAAACCGATAGACGGCAATGGCGAATCGAGTGAACAGAAAAAAATCGGTATGTGTTATCAGATGATGTTTTCTTGTTATTTTTAAATAAAATCAGACCAGTAAATATCGTGTGTTTAAATAAAAGTGTAACTGCACATTTTTTTCTAGCGAAATTGAGGATTGTTCTGTAATATTATAAATTATTTAAATATTTTTTTCCTAGTATTCAACTAATTGCTTTTCTAATACTATGATAATCCTTTTATTACATTTCAAAATGCAGAGCCGCACTTACCAAAACAATACCACTAGAGCAATAGCGTGGCCGAGAAAATGTGTGGGCGATAATTTAATGGATTCTAAGGAAATGAAAGCTGAATGTTATCTATCGGCAACACTGATGGAAATTTCTTAGCAAAAAAATTATGTCTGTTTATAAAATGAATAATATATTATGATAATGAATAAAATATTAATAATTAAAACTACATCCGGCCCTGCTTAATATATTCTATATTTTTTCATTAAATGAAATACATTTTAGTCTGATTTTACGCGGTAGATACGTTCCACCAAGAATTGTCTAAAATAGTAATAAAACCGTATTGTTTTATAAAATAACAATATTTTGGTATAAAAAACCTCGTAAAAAAGGTAATAATTAATAACAAATAAATGAATTATGCGTATATTATTCATATATATGTATTTAAATTGAATAAAAAAAATACAAACGACACATCTAATGGGTTAGAACAGAGGCTCCCAATCTTTTTCGGTTTACGGCTCCCTTAATACATGAGATTTTTTTCAATATTGTTTCTTAAGAAAAACAAGCGCAAAAAGATAACCCAAAAATTTCGAGAATTGGGAGTTCCGACAAATTTGCCGAATTGTTTAATTGAATATTTCGCGGCGCCATTATAAGGGCACCGCGGCTCCCTGGGGAACCGCGGCTCACACTTTGGGAATCCCTGGGTTAGAATCTAGTGAAGCTAAAAAATCGTCTACAAAGGACGCGCATTGAAATTGAGCGAACCGCTCGGCCACGCCCTCCTTTCGTCCCCCTCTCCCCTTACCTTTCCGCAATCGTCCAATCATTCGTTCTATTAAAATTTGCAATACAATTCAAGATGGCGACAACTATTTTCGGTTTTATTTTATTTGCCATATCTAGGCGTCAACCTCAGATCTGGCAGGTTACAGACCCTGTATGCATTCAAGTATGAACTTTATTTTTAATTTAAATAAAAGTCAAAAGCACCTTTTCCGTGGAGTAATTTAAAAGCGTCGAAAATTAATAAATAATTAAACTTATGAAAAGGCAGGGAGAGAAAAAAAATATACAAAAGTAAATTCTTTGGTATGGTATTTTTATTATTAAAGTAATAAAAACGGCACATTTTAACAATATTACATTTATGTCACTAATTAACAATACTCCACATCAAATACAATAAAATTATTGGTTGTATAACCATAAGGAATAAAGAACATAATAATTAGATATACAACAGAAAATAGCACAAGTTAGGTCAAATGTAAATAAAAAATACTGGAAATCAATTAACACATGAATGGTGAACTTATTGATTAATTAAATATATGTACATAGACATGGATACAGCTTGCAGTTAACATCTGCGTCGGCATTGAAAGGGATATGTAAGTTATCTCTAGTTAAAGCAGTCTTATGTAGAAAGTATAATCATTTTAAAAAATTATTCCCAGTCGAGGTCGATGATCAAATTGGACACGTCGATTATTTCCGCCTTGGTATATGGCGATAGTCTCACGTATTCGTCGGGGAGAGTGTCGAGCCCATGCATCTCCCGGGCCGCGGAGAGGGAGGCCAAAGCCGTCAGCGATGGCGGCATTGAGAACAATTCGAAATCTGAAACAAAAATAATGCAGGTTAAGAACGACGCTGTTTGTGGCGGTAATAGGAAAGTGGATAATCGTGAAACCTTCGAGTATCTGCGACAGAAACGTTGCTAAACAGGAATCAATTCTTATTTTTAATCTGCGGTTGACTTCCGAGTTGTTTATTTTGTCGTAAGTCAACGGAATCGTCTGATAGAATTCTATAAAATTGGCGACGTTCGGCATCAAGGTGTTCCAATTCGAGTTTGCCAAAATCGTATATTCGGCTCGTACTAACTCTGCGTGGAACACCTTTTCCACACCTCCAATTTGACAGAAATCGGAGTAAGCTGGTAGACGTTTTCGTTCTAAAATGAATTTGGCTGCAAATAAGAGGAAATAATAATTAACGAATAAGTCTCCAATGCCTTATAAATGAGTATGAGTTTTAGACCCACCGGCGATGAAGAGACACGCCATTGTCCACGCCTTAGCTTTTTCGAGGTGCATGTATTTTTCGGCTGGGAGACAATCGAATAGCCAGACTGCGCTGTGAAGAATGGAACTGTTCAGCAGCAGCTCATTGCTGGCGTCTTTCATGGAATTCACCAACGATGTGCGCAATGCCTTGGCCTTCTGAGAAATACGTCACATTTTATTATTTACCCTTTCACATATTTGCGGACATTGTACCGGAATAAAAATGTTACAATTGCAAACGTTGTAAAAAATATTTACCCCGAGTGGGACGTCCCCTTCGAATGATCTGCGATATTTCTCCTTTCTCAGCATGCTAAAGAGATAATCTGAATCGAATTCACTAATCAAGGAGCTAATGGGGCTTGAGCTTGAGCTCGAGCTCGATCCGATGTCTAAGTCCATGGCGACGGGGTTACGCGGCGGACGGGTGCGGACTCGGCAACAGGCGGAGCGCCACTGGTAACAACCGCCACGGAAACTGGGCGTCGTAACTTTCCCCCCCCCCTCCTACAATCTCGCTCTTTTCGCCCGCCCTTACGGCATATCTTTATTCCATAGCTCCTCCCACGTAAATATCTGTTAATAATAATAGGAATTAATATTCTAAACCACTAGACGTGTTGTTAGTATTTTTAACAATATAAATACTTGATTATTTCCATTTTTACGCGATTTTTAATATCAAAATGTGATTATTCTATAAAACAACACGGTTTTATCACTATTTTGCACTATTTTGGTGGAACGTATTTATCGCGTAAAAAAAAGTATTTCATTTTATCATAATCAGCGTTATGATTTGTAAGTAACATGCATATTTTTCAATAATGCAAGCTAACAGCGACTGAGCTAAGTTAGTAGTCGGATGGGTGTCGGACGAAAACTATGAATTCAGGGAATTCTTTATAACACTAGCCTGGGAGTATGTAAGAGGAATATGTCCATTACCTTTGTATTAAGGGAGCCGTAAACCAAAAAGATTGGGAGCCTCTGTTCTAACCCATTAGATGTATCGGTTGTATTTTTTTTATTCAATTTAAATACAAATGTATGAATAATATACGCATAATTTTTATGGTATTAATTATTACCTTTTATACGATATTTTGGATACCAAAATATTGTTATTTTATAAAACAATACGGTTTTATTACTATTTTAGACAATTCTTGGTGGAACGTATCTACCGCGTAAAATCAGACTAAAATGTATTTCATTTAATGAAAAAATATAGAATATATTAAGCAGGGCCGGATGTAGTTTTAATTATTAATATTTTATTCATTATCATAATATATTATTCATTTTATAAACAGACATAATTTTTTTGTTAAGAAATTTCCATCAGTATAGCAGATAGATAACATTTAGCTTTCATTTCCTTAGAATCCATTAAATTATCGCCCACACAATTTCTCGGCCACGCTATTGTTCTAGTGGTATTGTTTTGGTAAGTGCGGCTCTGCATTTCGAAATGCAATAAAAGGATTATCATAGTGTGAGAAAAGCAATTAGTTGAATACTAGGAAAAAAATATTTAAATAATTTATAATATTACAGAACAATCCTCAATTTCGCTAGAAAAAATTGTGCAGTTACACTTTTGTTTAAAAATGATGGACGCTGATTAGCCGATTTATTAAAAATACATTTTATAAATTTAACACTTAAAAGCCGCAATTGAAATAAAATCCATCAAGAACGAACTATTGGACGATTGCGGAAAGGTAAAGGGAGGGGGAGTAAAAAGGAGGGCGTGGCCAAGCGGTTCAGTTGTTTTCATTGCCGTATGGCGGAGGATCCGAAGTGGGTGATGTTAGTCGTTAGTTCACGGTAGTAAAAAATATTGTCGGAATAAATCAATGAAAAATAATGTCAGATAAAAAAAACTAATGAAAATTCCCAATTGCACATTTTTGGGTGGCAGATTATATAACTTTATGCTAATCATATCAAATTTATTTCGCTACTCATTTATTTGAATAAAAAAAAGCTTTCAAACATATAATAATGAGTTGTATTTTTCTTCGGTATTTATTATTATTGCAAGTATGTGCATTTTAAAAATATAACAAATTCAAGTATTCCATTGACATATATGTATTTCCGAGAAATAAAACATCAAGATAATGAATGTAGTGTTGTTTCACTTTCTTTTTATTGCAATATTATCATATAAATATTTTAGGTATCTCAAATGTGTAATAGAAAATAAAAAAAATACTTGTAATTAAATAAGAAGTTTTATTCTATTATTCTAAGCATGATACGGTAAATATATATTGATATGTTTAAATTAGGTCAATTAAACTCGTTAATATAATTAAATCTTATTTTACAAAACAAGCAGAACATATTATTTTGTATGAAATTCTGCTACCCTAAATCTAACTAAGCTTTCTCACCGAGTCTAATATTAAAATCTAAATAAAGAATGAATAAACATCTCATCCGAATTTTTTATCAAATAAATTTTAGAGCGTCGTAATAACGCGAGAGATGGCACTCGATTTTGTTCTCCTTTTTGTACTTCCGCCTCAGCTTGGGCTTGGCTCTGCTCACTCTCGAGCTAAATTGTTCTTATCTCGGGCGGCCCTCCGTTTCGACGTCATTTTTCTTGCCTGGTGTTTGGTTATGGAATATCAATGGAACATTTTAAATGTTTCAAATATTTTAGTGAATTACACAAAGGGTAAATTTTGACATCGTGGAAAGATCTTCCGCAATGTCTGTCGTAAATTTTATTTACAAAAAAATTGTATGCAACTATTTAAAATAAACCCAAATACATAAAGATTTTCGGGGGAAATAAAAATTCTGAATTAAAAAAAATCCATATTATTATCTATCAAATCACAATTAATTACAGTATCACAATCAAGTAAGATGCTTGGTAATAAAGATTCCGCATTTTCGCAGTCCTCTAAATTGAAATCCTCCTCCAAATATACGGGTTTCGAGTCGGTCGCGGGGTTCTTTTGGTCTGTATGTTTTACCAGCGTCGCATTGATCAATGCTTTTTTATACACGCTGGACCACTGCCGATTGGCCGATTTATTCCTAATACTTTTAATAAATTTCTTGATGGTCATCTACAAATATTAAAAAATAATAATTAGTCAGACGATATTCGCGGGTCTAATTTTGTTTAAAAATAAGAAGATCACATCGGAAGATAACACGTACCGACTTTGTTTTATTCTTTCGAATCGCCATTGCGTCTATCAGTTTTTAACGCAGGTACAATTTAAGCGTGATTAAGGTTCGGGGTGAAGGGCGGTTGAAGGTCAAACGGGGATTGATTAAAATTCCGTGAATATGCCTTCAACACTTAAAAATTAACGACGATGTCACGGGTAATGCAACTTGTTGCCACTGTTGGGGCAGAAGCACAAGGCGCTGTGTGGGCGGAAAGATCCGTTAATGACGACCTTGAAAAATGAACCGCCTTATGTATCCGACGCCTCCGGAGACACTTTTGCGGTGGTGGGGGTGAGAAGGACGCCGGCGTCGGTGGGCGGTGCTCGCGCCTTTTACGCTCCTCGCGCATTTCCACGCTGCTGAAAATAATTATTTGCAATGAAAAAAATAAAACACTCGTCTTACAATAATAATAAAAAAAAAATGATTACTGGTATATTAAAAAAAAATATCTTAGCTCAAAATTTATCACAAGCACAAACAATTTTTATTTAATAATATGTCGAAGGCACAATAATCTTATTTAATTTTTATGATCTGATAAAATGACATCTAAATCGTGTGTATGTGTTTAATTGATTTTAGGAAAAAGTTAGACCCCTTAAAGTCTAAAAAAACAGTCAACCCTTTTTTACGCAGTTTTAAAAGTATGGAACAGGGTTTTCTAAAATATGATCCCGACCTAGAACGATCGTTTAAACTCTATCGAGACCTACAGATTATTATTGCCATGGTAGCCATGTGGCGGCACGAGGTGATGCCTTCCGAATGGAGCGTGGCTGTAATATGTCCCTTACATAAAAAAGGAAACAGCCAGAAGTGCAGGTATCGCGGCATTTCCGAGTGCTGAATGGGGCATATCTAATATTTAGTAAGATCTTGTTGGGACGTCTTGTTCCTTACGCGGAGGCCCTCATAGGGGACTACCAGGGTGACTTTAGACAGGTCTTCACGATCAACCAGATGATCGAGAAGTCCTGGGAGTATGGCATTGATCTGCACTCCATATTTGTCGACTTTCGTCGGGCGTATGACAGCATACATAGAGAAAAATTATAGAGTGCCTTGAATGAACTTAGCCTCCCGAAAAAATAATTAACCTAACAAGGATGTGCGTTTCGGAGTTCGGTGAACCCAGGATAAGAGCGGTTGGGACTTTGTCGCAGCCGTTCGCGATTTCCAGGGAGTGAGACAAGGGGGATGCACTATATCACTGAATATTGGCCCCAATTTTGCAGGCTGCCATGAGAGCCGCACATCGGGCCCGACACGCTGATCCTTGGAGGGATGCGGTACTGCTGGCGTACGCTGACGATGTTGATATTGTCGGTCGCACTAGGGATGAGATAGTTGTGTCGCTCGGTGCTTTCACGGCAGCGGCTTCCAACCTGGGCTTGGAAGTAAATTGGTCAAAGACCAAATATATGATGGTTTCGTGATCGGGCGGAGAGGAAATCTCGGTGGATGTGGGGTCAGGGTCTATTAAGTGCGTTAAATCATTCAAACACCTGGGCACCACAATCACTGTCTAAATTACTGGGGGTAATAGGTTGCTCGAGGCAAAATAAATTAAGAATTTATAAAACTATCATTCACCTGCTGGTAACCTATGCGTGTGGGGCATGGTCTCTGGCAAACCGGGACATGCATCGTCTTGATCAGTTCAAGAGAAAAGTCTTAAGACGGATCTTCGGACCGCGTCCGGACGAGGCTAGTCCCGGATATAGAAACATGCGTTCCAATGACGAGATCATGGCCATGTATAGGGATATATCATTGTCCTTATACATTCACGCGCAACGTCTACGCTAGGTAGGACATGTATCGCGAATGGGCAGCATTAGGCTGATCCAGCCACTATCGTAGACTCCAGGCCTGGGGAACCCGCCCGTTAGGAGACCGAGACTTCGGTGGAGAGACAGGGTTAGAGGCGGACACGTCTCTGTTGGGGCTTGGGCGATGGATGGAGGAGGCCAGGACCGGCAGAGATGGCGTAATGCCCTTCAGGTGGCAGGGACTCGTTTCGGGTTCGGGGCCACATAATAATAATAAAAGATATCAAGAAATGCAAAACAATTAACACGAACCAAAAAGAACAGAAGCGGATAACAAAATTCTTAGTTAAGAAGTAATTTAACAACAAAAAACTAAAAGCTTTTTTAGATTCTAATTCATTAGATGTGTCGTTAGTATTTTTCTATTAATTTAAATACATATGTATGAATAATATACGCATAATTTATTTAATGGGTATTCGTTATATTTTTTTTACGCAATTTTCTATATCAAAATGTTCTTTAAAACAAGAAAGTATTTGCACGGTATTTTTATGCACGTGTCGGTGGAACGTATCTATCACATAAAAAAAAATTAAATGTATTTCATTAAATAAAAAAATTGTAGAATATTTTAAGCAGATATTTATTTTTGTTAAGAAATATATTAGAAATTTCCTACAGTAGAATCGATAACATTCAGGTTTCGTTTCCTTAGAATCCATTAAATTATCGCCCGCATAATCTCTCGGCCGCGCTATTGTTCTGGTAGTATTGTATTGGTAAATCGGGCCCTGCATTTCGACATATAATAAAAGGATGATCGTAATATTGAAAATGCACATAGTTAAATACTAGGGAAAAAAATATTTAAATAATTTCTAAAATTACAGAGCAATCCACAATTTCGCTAGAAAAAATATGCAATAATTTTAGTAATGCAACATTGAGCATGACTCTCTTCTTTTATTTACTTCTTTAATTTTTAAATTCATTCACTTATTCTCCTTTAATTTTAATATATAAAACCTAATACGACATTTTCGGCCTGGATATGATATTTTATGTTTTTTATTAATTATTATGGTTATTTCTATTATTATTTTATTTTTACATTTTTTTTCGTCCACTCGAGAGTCGGTAAAATCTCCATTGAATTACAATGCGACTGAGCATTGTACCGGCACTGTGACTGGACTAAGAGTGACAGCGAAAAATTACAATTGAATTTAACAATTTATATATATATTTTAGGAAACTCAGACGAAGAGTAAAATGGATAAAGCCCATTATATTCCTATATTTACGGGTCATGATGATGATAATGAATAATAATGTGGTTAGCTTTTAGTTTCTTCGTTTTCAATAAATCGAGCATAGAAAATTGTACAATCGTTGAATTATAACTCTCGTAAAGTTATTAAGTATTGTCGGAATGAGATGATTTAAAATCAAAAGTTAAGTTTAGTTCATACTAGAATGCAACACGGGATCAATAACGTGTCAGATCTGAAAGTGACAATTAAATGCAGCAAATGAAAAAAAAATCCATCTAGAACGGACGATTGGGCGATTGCGGAGAGGTAGGGGGAGAGGGAGACCAAAGGAGGGCGTGGCCGACCAGTTCAGTCATTTTCAATGCGCTGATTTGTTAAAATATATCAAACGCGTATGGCGGAGGATTCAAAGTGGATGACGTTGGCCAAGGGGGCTTCGATAGGAGGGAGCCACGGTAAAAATAAAAGAAACGTTTTTAGAATATGCTAACAGATCGCAGGAACCCAATATGAATTTCCAAGAAACAAAACATCAAGATAATGAATGTAGTTTTTATTGCAATATTATAAATATTTTAGGTATGTCAAATGTGTAATAGAAAATAAATAAAATACATGTATTTAAATAAGTAGTTTTATTCTTTTATTCTAAACGTGTTACTGTACATATAGTTATGATGATTTGTTAAAATTATTATTATTCATTTTTTATCAAATATCAATTAATTACATAGCGAAGCAATCAAAAAGGCTCCTGTTATTAAAGTTAAGTAAAGAAATGGGATTCCAAGATTTCGCAGTCAATATTATACTTTTTTTTTATCAAAAATGCAATTTATTACATAGTACAGAATTTAAAAATGTCGCTTTTTATTATGTAAGAGAATTAGAATTCCTCGTTTTCGCAATCGTCCAAATTTAAATCCTCCTCCAAATTGACGGGTTCTGGGTCGGTTGCGGGTTTCTTTTTGTCCGTATATTTTGCCAACGTCGCTCTGACCAATGCTAGTTTATAAACGCTAGCCCACTGCTGATTAGCCGATTTTTGCACTATACTCCTAGTAAATTTCTTGATGGTCATCTACAAATATTAAAATATAATAATTAGTCAAACGATATTCGCGGGTCTGATTCTATTTAAATATAACAAGAACAAATGAGGAGATAACACATACCGACTTATTTTTATTCCTTCCATTCCTTCCGGCCATTGCTGTTTATCAGTTTCTAACGCCCGTAAAATTAAAATGCAATTAGAGTTTCGGGGTAAAGGGCAGGTGAAGGTCAAGCAGGGATTGATTAAAACACCGTACATATGCCCTTAACACTAAAAGTTAAGGCCGATTTCACGGGCAATGGAACTTGTTGTCCACAGCTAGGACAAAAACCCAAGGTGCTGTGTGGGTGGAAATCTCAGTTAATGGCGGCCTTGGAAAATTAACCGCCTTATATAACCGACGCCCTCGAAGACGCTTTTAGCCGTGGTGGGGGTGAGAAGGACGCCGGCGTCGGTGGGCGGTCCTCGCGCCTTTTACGCTCCTCGTGCATTTCCACGCGGCTGAAAATAATTATTTGCAATGAATAATATAAAACACTTGGTCATTCATTAATTAAAAAAAATATTGGTTATTAAAAATGGTTTCTAGCTTAAAGTTTAACATAAGCACAAATAATTTATATTTAATAATATGGCATAATAATTTACATCTAAATGAGTGTGTTTAATTGATTTTAGGAAAAGAATTAGACTCCTTAATGTCTAAAAAACACTCAACCCTCTTTTACGCGATTTTAAGAGTAATGATCAGCATTTTTTAAAATATGATCCCGACCTAGAACGATCTTTAAAATTCCATCGAGACCCACAGATTTTTATGGCCAGATATCAAGAAATGCAAAACAATTAACACGGAACACAAAAAAAACAGAAGTGGATAACAAATTTCTTTGTTAATTAGTAATTTAACAACACAGAACAGCAATGAAAAACAAAAAGCTTCATTAGATTCTAACACATTTGACGTGTCTTCAGTATTTTTTTTATCAATTTAAATAAATATGTATGAATAATATACGCATAATTTATTTATTGGGTACTGGTTAATACTTTTTTCACGCGATTTTCAATACCAAAATGGTCTTTTAAACAAGAAAGTAATTTCACGGGTTTTTTATGCACGTGTCGGTGGAACGTATCTATCGCGTAAAAAAGATTTATGTGTATTCATTAAATAAAAAAAATCTAGAATATTTTAAGCATGGCCAAATGTAGTTTTACTTAATTTAGTCATTTTACCAACAGACATATTTTTTTTGTTAAGAAATATATTAGAAATTTTCAGCAGTCGAATAATAGATAACATTTACTTTTGTTTCCTAAGAAACGTTAAATTATCGCCCGCATAATTTCTTGGTAGCGCTATTGTTTTGGTGGGTGTATTGGTAAGTACGGCCCTGCATTTCGACATGTAACTAAAGGATTATCATAGTGTTGATATAGTGACATGTACTTAATGGAATACTAGGGAAAAAATATTTAAATTATTTTTAATATAACACACCACAATTTCACGAGAAAAAAATATGGAGATAAATTTAGTAATGCAGGGCCGCATTTACCACTTACGCGGGCCATGATTAAAAATTTCTTATGATTAACAACAAATTATATCTGTTTTTAAACTGAATAATACAAATAAATATGCATACAAAAAAACCTTCCTAAAATTTTATCTGCAATTGGGAGAGTTTATGCATATTTTACTAACATATATTTAAGGATGTTTATTTTGAATGCAGGGACTAGGATATTCGAGATTTTTTTAAATACATTTAAATCTTTTTACGGGGTAAATACGTTTCACCAAAAATCTTAAAAAATAGTGATAAAACCCTGTTGTTTTATAAAATAATAGCATTTTGGTAAATATAAAATCGCGTAAAAATGGTAGTAATGAATATCCAATAAATAAATTATACTTATATTATTGATACACATGTATTTAAATTGATAAAAAAAATACCAACGAATCGTCTAATTAAGCTTTTTGATTTTTATTGCTGTTTTGCGTTAATAAATTACTTATTATTAAGAAATTTGTTATCAATTAGATAAAATTAAATGTACAATTAAATTATTTCGAGCCCTTAGTGAAATTTGTTGTTTGAAATAAATCTTTTTAGTTGTATTACAACAGTTAGAAATAATTTAAGAAAATATCACCAATCCTGTTGACATGTACAAATTAATAAATGGAGATTTAAAATCTACATTTCCTAATGTTGATGATATTTTTAAGCACTCCAATTTGTAATGCAAGTGCTGAATGTTCATTTCCAGTCAACTATATCTAAATCAATTTTCGATGATGATTATAAAAATGATATTGAATTAGACTACGAAAGCCTAATTAATATATTTTCCAAATCCGAGGCAAGAAATATATCATTTATATCCAGATTATAAATAAAATAAATAATAAAGGTCCTAAATTTTACCGAAAGGTGTATTGTAATTGTATTATACTTTTTAAACCGATTTTAAAAAATCTGATCTATTTAGATTATAAACAAATATAAAAAAAATACCCCAATATAATTAAATAAGTAATTTTATTCTATTATTCTAAGCGTATCACATTACAATTGTGCACAATATTTTAATTAATTAACCCTTTCCACTCCAAGCTTTTTTTGGTTTGTTTCCACCAGCTCCACTACTCCAATTGGAAATTTATTAGGTAAATGTGATTGATTTTTTTTTAACTAAATAAAACAGTTTTTCAAGTATTTTTTTTATTCTTGTTTCTAATATAGTGTACAATATAATAACCCTTGGATATCAATTTTTAAAATTTATTTTAGTATGGTATTTTTCAAAACACAGTCCAGGATGGAGCGATGGTTTTGCCTCGCATGTTTTGCAATAATAACATGTTTCTTTTCTTTCACCTATTATTTTCCTATTAAGACACACAGCTGAAATCCTTATGCTTTCCCCTCTAGGTCTGGAAATATATAAAGTGTGACGTCCATCCACAATCGTTGCTCCTTATCGGCTGCGGATGAAATTCTGCGAGATGAAATGGGAGCTCTGAATTCTCCGATCAGCGACATCAATAATTTTTGCCTATAGTGTTTATGGCTCAGCGGTGTATTTCCATTTTTGATTGCACATATTTTATGCAATATAAATGAATTTATTATGGAGACTTCCAGCCCCCAAAAAAAAAGTTTTCTCCACCATTTGAGAGTCTTTCTTATAAAACAGTACGATGAAGCATACTGGTCGGCTACATCGACTCCGCCCATAAACTTATTGTAATTTACAATTACTGTCGGTTTTTTCACTTCTATCCGTAAATTCTGATTGGGCCTACAACTTCTAATATTTCCTCGCTTTGCTCTTGCATGTCTTCTTTGTAATTGTTTCAGATTGAGACTTATAAAATGTACTTAGAACATTCACCACTCGTGTATCGCCTGGGTAACGCTAGGACATTTTGTTTCGGAAAGCAAGCCCGTTTTCCTTTGGATAATTTCGGTTTTTTTCAAGGGTACCGGTAATCCTTTTCTAGTAAGGCATAATCGTGCCGGTCAAAACAACGCAGTTTATATAATTCATTTGCAAGAACTACATTCGTATAAAACGTCCGTAAATATATGATATCCGACGGCTTTGGAATTTACGGATTTTTTTCAGATTGTTGTGTAGATGTAAAACAATTCTACTAGTGAATGATAAGTCTGGCCTTATTAGCCCATCTGTCGATATTTTTCCATAGTACGGAACGAAGGAATATATGTAGCTTTCTGAAGAATCGGCTAAAACATAAACACGTAGTCCCCATTTGGTCGGCTTCTTTGGATTATACGCCAGGAAAGAAATTTTCCCTTTAAATCCCACGGTGGATTCGTCAATTGATAGATTTTTATTTGGTATAAAATGTTCTCTGCATTTAGAATCAATGTATGAAAGATAATTGTTTACCTTTTGTGTCCTGGTGTGAAGGCTTGTATCATCAAGCTGAATTGATTCCAAATGCAATGACCAAAATATCTGCATGAATCTTCTCCCGTGAAAATGTTACGCCCAAAAAAATGGGGAATTCTGGGTCGATGCTAGGCTCAATAATCTGTTTCAAGGGACTTCAATGGACCATATTGATCGACTCCAAAAACGCCTTCATTTCAACTTCCGTTACATCAATCCATGTTCTCCAAATGGAATGTTTTGATAATGTTTTGGCTGCAATCATATTAGCAGCATACTTATTTGTCTCGGATGTAATTTTACGTATGAGATCGTCCGTATAAAATAATTGAAAAAATTGTAGAGGTGTAGAGCAAGATGCTGGAACTTGGGGTCCTGGTACTTTATGTCCAGTAGTGAAATCCATATTTTGGGCAGTAATTATCCCTCATTAGTGACATCCACCCATGAAGTTTGATCGTCATCTCAGATATTCTGAACATCGTCACTACTGGAAATTCTTTGAAGTCTTCGTTGGCGATAAAACCGATAAATCTCATCAGAGGAATCAGATTCTATGAAGGCTGCAAATGACGGTCCTGGATCTGATCTGCTAAGTCCCTTTCTTGGTAATAACGGCATTGGAGAAATACTCGCTTCACTTTCGTAATCACTATTTATATGAGAATTGTCAAACACATCGTCAATTCTCATATAGTCACTATCATCTGCTATCAAATTCATTATCAAATTTATTTGTGTTTTTAGCTGTAGTTTTCACACAATACGCTTTCGTTTTAGATTTCTTACGTTTTTATTAGACATGATATATTATGGATTGAAAATTTATTTCACTAATGACACAATAAATTCCGATAGATAAAAATTAATCACTTAGCAATGTTATTCGTCAAGTCTAATAACAAAAATTGACAACAGATGTTTACGAAACCTTGGCGCGAGCAACTGTTTTTTGTTTTGTCGATGCCGCTACTACCCCCCAGAAACACACACCATTCTTTTGTTTTACGTCAGAGTGAAGATCCCAACTTTCTAAAATTCGTGTCAAAACATGCATATATTTCGAATGTATATCGACAGAAATAATAAAAAAATTGCTTCAAAATCACATCAAAATATAATGTGGCTCCAATGTCGAGCCTCGACATTGGAATTCTGGTGGAAACATAGCATGTCGAGTGACACTCGACATTGGAGTGGAAAGGGTTAATGAAGTTTAAATTAAACGAATTAAATTCGTTAAAGTTAAAATTAAATTTTATTTTACAAAACAATGAGATCGATTTTTCGAAGTCGAGGATAAAATTCAAATATCTTAAACCAAAGCCAAGCTTTCTCACTGAGCCTAATATTAAAATAGACTAGAAGAGGAGAAAACAATTATTTTTCATCCTAAACTATTTGCATGAGAATTCAGCAATTTATCATAATAAACGCGAGCGGCGGCGGATCGCTCATTGTCGCGTTTTCGTGCTACATTCAGCCTCCGCCTCAGCTTAGCCTTGGCTCTGCTCACTCTCGAGCTGAAATTGCTCTTATCTTGGGCGGCTCTCTGTTCCGGAGTCATTTCTTTGGACAGATACGACCTGACCATGTTTTTATTATAGTATCCTAGCATGCTACGAAGGGCGGAAACGGTGAGGCCGTTTTCGATGTCCTTGGCCGTTAGTTTTATATGGGGGCGTGGCGTGTCGTCATCGTCCTCGTTCTGAAAATAAAGGATACGTCCGTTTTTAATAAATTAAGTATTTTATCCCGCACATAAAACGGATATTTGGATTATTATGATATTGATACCCTAGGAGGGGAATCGTTCGCTTCTTCCTCAGATGAAATTCGTCCACCGATTATTGCCTGTAATTAAACAAGTATTATTATTATATTATTTCGGGGTTATAAAAATCATAAGAAAATATTATAGTTAGCTATATATCGACTTACGGATGCCATCGCCTCAAACGTTATCAAATCGAACATCTTCTGTTCTGTAACAATAGAATTTCGCATGAGACATATACAATTAATAACTTTAATAATGCGAATAGCAGATCGTGGCAACTCACGCTCATCAGGGTTCATGGTGAAGGTTTAAGGGAATCCAATCCTGCCTCAGCGCTTCTTGTCCGGGACCACTGCCTTGCTGCAGTAGTTGACTTATAACTGCAGAAGTCGTTCCTCTGCCCACAACCTGAGAATCCGTGCAATGATGCTTTACCTATACACAAAATGTTAAATAAAGACAGTTAGAGAATCGCTGATTATCTATTATAATTTGCGATCATTAATGATATTAAATGGATGCAATTAATATATAATTAGGTTTGAGTGATTCGTTATCATTTTTTTGTAACAATATTAATATTATTAATAAGAATTTTTGTGATTGCCAGAAATCTGGGAAATCTAATGAGTCACCATTATCACTAACCTTTCTCTGTGGTGTTGCGCTACCTCGAGGTTCAAATAGCACTTCTCTACGTACAGTTTAGTTTTTTTTTTATAATGTTGATACTCAAACACGTCTTTTACCATCGGACTCATTTACAGACTAATAACTATCTAATTACCTCCGCCGATATTTTTTTATTTTTTTATTTTAACATTTTTGCAAACTAAACAGATCCTTCTGCGTCAAAATAAATGAGTCTCTCGCTTTCTTTGATCAAAAAGATCGTTACCGATTTTTTGAAAATAATTTTAAGATAAGATTTCTGTACTTTGAATTTGCAAATGCAATTTGATAAATAAATAGAAAAATGTTTTTTTTAACTCTTATCACTTTGAATGCCATAACTGTTGACCCTAGAGCAGCGGTTTCCAAACTGGGAGGCGCGCCTCCCAGGGGAGGCGCGGACTATGGCCAGGGGAGGCGCCAAAAATTTTCTAAGAAATAAAAAAAATTATACCATAATATTTACAAATAAATAAAACTAAAAAGCAAAAAGAACAAGGAGGTACAGCTTCCAAGAAAAGACGATACAGTTCTTTCATCGTATTTTATCATTAGGATTTACAAGTATTATTATAGATGGCTTTGAAAACCAATACCGTGGCTTTGTTTATACCGAAAGTTTAGCTTCAGATAGTATGAGATCAGTCAAATTAAAACGACACCTGAAACATTCTCCTGTTTATTTGAAAGAAAATTGACGAGATAAATATTCAGAAGCAAACGTTCAAAAAAATTGTTTCAGTTACACCAAATGCATTATTGGCTTCATACCATGTCTCATACCGAATTGCAATCTTTAGAATACTCTGCAATACTGTGCAGAAATGGGAGCCGAATATGAATCCTTATTGTTTTATTCTGAATTTCGTTGGCTATCCCGAGGCAAAGTTTTGGCTAGATCAGTGGTTCTTAACCTGGGTTCGATTAACCCCAGAGGCTCGATGAGTCATTCTCCCGGATTCGGCGAGGATCAAAACACACGATGAATCTGATCAAGAATATTAAAAAAATTGTTCTTTGATTTTTATTAAATTTCAAAATCTTCGCGCTGCGCGGCTTTCATTTATTCGGATAAAAATATTAACTCAAGAGTAACTGACGAAATATTTTTAATATATGTTTTTGCTTCTTGAACGAGAATTTCAGTTTTCGAACTAACATCATTTTTTATCGCTGCGCGGCTCGTTTTGTAAAAAAGGAGCCAACTTTGTCAGCTTTGAGCAAAACATTAAAATTTTCTGACTGTGTTTTAATGTATTCAATTATCATTGTCGATAAACAAAAATCCGATTACTCCAATTAATCTCGTGTACCACGTGTTATCAAAAAATTACCGGGAATGTGTTAAGAAAGGTTAATTTTTTTAAATTCTCGGTCAAATATCAAAATTATTATATATTATTATATTTTTTTCTGGTGAGGGGGGGGAAGTATTATGCTTGCCAAGGTAAAGCCGTGCATTTCTGAACTGGTCTCTGAAAGGCAACAGCAGAAGTTTTTGTTTTATGTGAAAATCATGTTATAATGGTTTTGCTCTCTGTTTTTAATGGTTTTGTTTATTTTGTGAACCTATGTATAAATATATACCTATGTTTTGAATTTGAAAAAATCATATTTTATTTTTACAATAAAGGGTTCGGTGAACGCGCATATGAAACTGGGGGGGTTCAGTATCTCCAACAAGGTTAAGAACCACTGGCTAGATTGTTCCCCAGCTTTGTCAATGAGGTGCGTGAGTTTCTTTAAATCAAAAAATATGCCCGAAATATACCAGCACCTTTGATGATGATTACTGATAGCCAAACTTGAATACATGGGTGATATATTCGAGCATTTGAATGAACTTCTTAATAAAAAAAAATGGTCGAAATGAGAATATATTGACGTGTTCGACAAATTACAAGGGCTGAAAAAAAAACTCGAACTTTGGCAGAAAGAGTTGCAAAAAGGATGTTTAGAAATGTATCAATTTAATACCTATATATTTTAGCTTTGGTGTGTGCCGCGAATCCTTGTAGGGAAGAATTTTGGTGTGCCGTAGATGAGAAAAGGTTGCGGTGCACTGGTTTAGTGCTTTATTTTGCCAATTATTTTAAAGACCTTGATTTTTCAAAATTTATGTGGGTACAGAATCCATTCAACTACAATGAAGAAGACGAATTTAAACTGAAAACTTTCGAAAAAGAAAAATTGAATTATCATGTGATAGCTCACTAAAACAAAAGTTTCAAAATGAAACTATGATTCAATTTTGAAGAATCTTAGTGAGTACGAATTGTATTATAAAAAGCAGAGCAGTGCTTCTACCGTTTGTAACGTCGTATTTATGCGAAACGGGCTTTTCAGCACTAGCTGCGATGAAAACGAAATATCGAGCCAGATTAATAGTTGAAAAGGAGCTACGAGTGGCACTCTCCACACTGCCCCCAAGATTTGAAAAACTTTGTACCAATAAACAGCAACATCCTCCACATTACATTTTGGTGCGTTAGATTGGTTAGTAATTTAATATAAAAGTAAATGTTCATATGTATGTACATGTTCGTATTTAGTTTGGTTTTGCTAAAACATGCAAAACCTTGTTATTGTTCTGTTAATTGTATGTAATTATAACAATATTTTTTTGAAATTTGAGTTTGCTTATTATTTAAAACGTGTCTATATTAGTATTGGTATATATATTGGGCAAATAAAAGTAGGGAGGGAGGCGCGAAAAAAAAATTCTTTTTAGGGAGGCGTGGTAGCATAAAGTTTGGAAACCTCTGCCCTAGAGACTATAGTAGGCAGCTCTGAAGGCCAGTGACTCAAAGATTTCAATAGGGCGCATATATATTTTACGAAGTATTATTGCTACTAAGAGAAAGAAGGGATAGCCCTATTGTAGAGCCCTGGACCCATCCACCATCCTTCTCCATTTTATCCGATCTGCCGCAACGGCGCTCCATCTTTCGGTAAGCTTCAGTGATGCAGTGTCCCTCTGTACACAGTCCAACCTCTTCAGCCTTGGTCTGGTCACTCTTGACTACAACTGTGACCGTTATATCCTTGTATAGTCGGTACAGCTCCTCGTTGCTTCGGATACGCCATTCCTAGAGACGCGCATTTTAGCATCTATTTTTTTAAAAAAATAGCATTTAAAATGAAATTTTAGCATCTATTTAGCGTTTATTTCTTAATTTCGAATTTGAAGTTAAAAAGTCTGATTTATACATAATTTTTTAAAAGATATACAATATATTGGTATAAAGACATTTGTAATTAAATAGAAATACAGGAATACACCGATTAAATATGATATAGTGATTAAAAATTATTAAAGTTTATCATCGAGCATGTTTCTATTGATGTTGTTAATGTTGTAAACAAAGGTAAGTTTCTTATTACCGATATCGTTTCATCAATTTGGAAATTACATCTACTTCCAGCTACATGCGGGTTGAACAGATGATTTAAAGTTTCATAAAACATATTCGTTTCATGTATATTTAAATGTGACTCGAGATTTAATAAACTTTTACGGGAAACCGAATTTAAGAATATTCATTACCCTAGTTTGGTGTGTTCGTCTGTTTCAAGAAGTAGTTTGCTTCATAGGCAAAATGCCACCATGTTATAACCGAAAGATCGATATATGGAAAATTTCGCATCTTTTCGCAATTTTCAAAATTTCGCAATTATATCGCATTTATCGCTTTTATCGCTACTATGTCGCATTTATCGCAAAATGCGATAATCACGTATCTCTAGCCATTCCCTATCGTCGAATACGGCTCCAAATATTCGTCTCAGAATTTTCCTCCCGAGGATGTCCTGTTCTCATCTTGCTTTGTCAAAGGCCAACATCCGTATGTTAGAACAGGCCTGATAAAAGTATTGTAGAGCTTGGCTTTAGTCTTCCTTGAAAGGAATCTCGACCGTAGATGCTTTTGAACTCCAAAGTAGCACCGGTTTGTCAGCATGGTTCTTCTTCATACTTTTAAATTGGTTTCATTGTAATAAGTAAGCCGAGATTCGCCTTTCGTGTCCATGCCGCGGGGACCCGAGCTGTCTTGGTATGCGGTTTTTTGTAAAGAGTTTCCTTCTCTTGGCCATTGCTGGCATTGGACGTACATCTTCTACCATGTCGGTATCGGATTTTACCCTCTCGATTGTGTTCAGGCAAGTAGAAGGGGGTTTGTCTCGGTATTCGTTTGTTCCCTTCTCTAAGGCGTTATCTGCTTATAACGAGTCACGAGTCACGAGTAACGAGCGACCACACACACGCACACCTATATAGATATACACAGGTATACACATGCACATCTGTCCAAAACGAGTCTCAAGTAGCCAGTCACAAGTAATTATTAGATAACCCTTTTTTTATCATTTAGTTTCTTATTAAGCTATTTCATATATTAAAAAATTGCAATTTTTCACGAATATTATTAGTATTATTCTGATTTATATATTCATATTGCTTATAAAGGCCACCTGCAAGGGATTATACCATTAGCAACTAGATGCTAATAGGCCACATTTAATAAAATAAACACGCAGTTGCAGAATAGTAAATTTAAATTGGATTTTTTCACTAATATCTGTATTATTCATTTTCGCTTTGTGTCTATAATTTTAGTGCAAATACACGTGTCATCAAAAATAAATTTATGGAGTTACTTATTATTGCTTTTCCTTATTATTATTATTATTATAGTTATCTATACATTTTTCATTCATATTTAATAGTTCTTCTTATTCTAATTGTTTTTATTAAACTTGGTTTTGTTTCAAAATTATCTAAAATTATTAACCATTAAAATGGCAGAACGTATTTTGGTTTTTTTTTTGCTTTTATGCTTTCATTTTAACTTTTTTTTAACTGAACAACTATTAAATTATGTAAACTTTTTAAATAAAAAATAAAATAACCTGATGTTTTTAGTTGTATTTTTGTAAAAAAAAACCCGAGCGTCTTAAGTGTAAGAGCGTGTAAGTCTGAAGTGGTCTTAGTTCTATTGCTTCATATGTTTTACTTTATTTTATTTACATCTAATTTTGTGTTTTTAGCGTGATTGTCGACCTGGGTTAATCTGTAATGCCAATCACGCATTAACTTTAAATAAATAAATATAATTTTCCACTTTTTCCTATTCAGAAGGATGGTCTTCCAGACTTCAATGCATTTAGATCCTCAAATGCATCAATTCAAGCTATTTCTAGGATGGCCTCTATGTGTTTTTACGCTCAAATGTTTCATGCTCCATACATATTGGATGTAAATGAATTTGTTTATAAAAAATCATTAAAAACTTGTATAAATAAAAATCTGCTTAAAAAATAATAACAGTTTGAATATAAAAGTAAATGTTTATAAATATTTTTTCACAGTAAACCTTTGGCAAAACCCAGTCGGAAAACACATACATACAGTAAGACATTGCATAGTGCTTAGAATGCGTTCTTAGATGACATGGCGCTAAATGAAACAACGTTGAAGCAAGTCATTTAATAATAAATTAATAACATTTTACGCAGCACTCCGAATAGAGTGGACACTGTTTCACTGTTGATAATACATTTCAAAATAAATTGGGTGTGAAAAGACGTATCGAATTTTCTGCGTTTTTATGTACGAGCAGTCCAAGCATAATTTTGCCGGAGAAAGTCATTAATTTATTTAAATATTAACATTTTTGTAATACATATTCTTCTCAAGGATGTTATATGTATTTAATTATATTCTTTTGACGATTACTCTAAGATTCTCAATATTTCCATCTCGTAAAAACATCCTCCGTCATTCATTGTGGCTGTTATAGTATTGCTTTTGCTCTCCTCTATATTGCTATCATATTTTTAGAAAAATGTTGTAAGTAACGGCAAGTCAAAGATCAACGATCTTATAGAGCAGGAGAGAAACATTTGTGATTTGCCTTTCAGTCCAGGTTCTCACGCATTATGTGAAAATGAATTATACCAAGTTTGCACCAAACATTTTATGGTCATTACGACTATGATATCAATTCTATTAGACAAGCTATGTTATTTTTTTAAAATGCTGTTGATAGTTTTAACAAAGCAACAACCATATTTCACTAATTTCATGCTCTGCACTTTCTTTTAATCACTTTTTTTTAATCAACTTTACGCAATGGTGAATTACTTCACTTAATATTGAAGAATTTTTAAAAATAGGAAAACATTTATTGTTTCGAGCATTCGTCATAATATTAGCGTCATAATATGTCGAAGAATCAAAACAAATTTTATAGCTCATCATACAAATGTGACATTTGTCGACGTCAGTGTTGCAATGTCAAAACTTTTCATCAACTCTCAACTGTTATTTTAAATAAAAATAATTAAAAGATAAAGTTAAATCGACAACTAAGTTTATCACAATATCTTATATATGATAATAATGATGTTTTGATATCAATTTACATAACCTGCAATAATAAATATTTATTTTTAATACGAAAGAGTTAATAAATTATGATGCAGCTAAATTTTATGAGGTGTTTTATTAAAATTAATTATTGT
This sequence comes from Philopotamus ludificatus, assembly GCA_022495035.1. Classification (NCBI taxonomy): domain Eukaryota; kingdom Metazoa; phylum Arthropoda; class Insecta; order Trichoptera; family Philopotamidae; genus Philopotamus; species Philopotamus ludificatus. Next base: position 16,089 of record JAGXCT010033802.1, on the reverse strand, counting down.
ATTATGAACCCTATTATGTAGTTTATACATATATATTTAAATATGTGAAAATACAGATTAATACAAAAGCAAAATTAAGTTTTGAAAAAAGTATTTAATAAAATTAAATCATCCCAGATTAATGAGAAGCTTTGTAACCGTGTGAATTATTTGTCTCTTTGCACATTGATAAGGATTTATTTTTTTGTTAAAAAAATAGCGTTGGCTGAGAAGAGTTGGCTAGGCAGGAGGGGCGACCGGTTGGCGTTTGAATGTTTGAGTTGAGTTTGAACAGTATGTGTTAACGGTAGCGCGATGTCAGCGCCTGTGCCGCTGAGGCTATGCGAGCTGCTGCCAGAGTTGGGCGCTGCTCAGAGCGGAATCGGCCCCGCTCACCGCGTAGGGCTCCGCGCAGCCACGCCGCGCTCGTGTCGCCGGGGACCCGGTCCTCGTCTCAGTGCCAAAAAGCGTACTCCTGCTCGCCCGCGCTCCGCCCGCAAGGAGAATGCCCGTCGCGAGATGTTCTCGTCTTTGGACTACCTTCAGCCCAACGACAGCAAGAACATCCTGGACGTCTCCGTAGAAAATCACGACTACAAAAATTATGTACCTTCGACGCCTCAAAGTTCAAATTTGACCTCCAATTCTATTATAAGAGAGTGCAGGGAAAAGGATGTCGTATCAATGACTCCACTGATGTCAAGTTCCAACTATAATACAAAAAATCGTTATGACTTCGCTTTCAGTAACACAAAACGGACTCCACTGTTCAACACTCGATACAAACCCAAAACGGAAGATATAAAGCGGGATCTCTTCACTCTTAACGAGAGGGAAGCCGGTCGTCGGTACGATCCCATTTTGAAAATGGAAGAAATCGATTCTCACTTTTCTGATACTAAACCGATTGATGAATTCAATGGTATACGTAAGCCTCCGATGTTCAATGAAAATATAGAAAATCAATTTGCTCCGAAACGGCCTGAACAGTTCTTGACGAAGAACGAAGTAGAGGATTCCGTATCTGCAAAACTCACGGATAATTTTGGCGATAGATGCTCTTCGAGTTCGACTTCTAGCTGTAGCGCAGAATCTATGACGGCCTCTAAATTAAAAATAACAGCTCGACCAGATAATCTTTGCGATCAAAACATATGCGTCGACAACGTTTTTAAACCGCAGCCTGCCAAAAATCATTTTTCTCCCAAGTGTTTGAGTCGAACTCCGGAATCTCTCCCCGACGAATCCTTCGGAACCGATAAATTATGCAACAACAAAAATGTCAATTCGTCAAATTCTACTTCGTCCAATTCCAGCGCGGATCGCTCCGCGTCCGTCTGCGAAACTAAAACTAACACCACCTGCAAAGAAAACGAATTTAATCCACCTGCGACCGTCCAAAAATATAATCCACCAAACAATAAGATCGAGTGGAAACAGCCGATCCGCAACGATCACGAGAAAGATACTCTAGAAAACATTCCGCTTAAAAAAAACGCTTGCGATAATCAAGAATCGGATGCAGCTAAACCGACGAAGATCGAGAACGAATGTCCTGTGAAAGTTAAAATCACCGAAAAAAAACAATTTAAAGTTATTCCGATAAAAGGAAAAAAATACACAATCCTCAGTAAATTGGGAAGCGGAGGATCTAGCGAAGTTTTCAAGGTAAGATAATTTACACATTAATCAATAAATATTTAAACTTGTAACTAATAATTGGCAATAATTTTTTTAAGGTCATGGATCCCAAAGATACAGCAATGTACGCGGTCAAATGTGTCAATTTAGCGGTGGAACATTCGATTGCGGAAAATTACATAAATGAAATTAAACTTTTGCGTAGATTGCAAGGTTCAGACCGAGTCGTCACCATGTACGATTAGTGAGTACAATTTTTATTATATTAACTCTTTCCGAAAAAAATACCTAATGACCTAATATTTTTGTTAATGCAATCGACCCAATTTATTGATGATATATTTTTTTCAGCGACTACCTAAAATCTCAGAAACAGTTGTTCGTGTTGCTCGAAATGGGCGACGTTGATCTTTCCAGTTTGCTGAAATCCTACCGGACTCGAGGCAACAGTCTGCCGTTTCCGATACTCGTCGGCTATTGGACAGAAATGCTCACCGCGGTGAATCACATCCATCAAAACGGTATAATATTTTTGCTCGAATCCGCAATTAAACGATTCGCATTTATTAATTTTCGATTAATTGTATTTCTAGGTATTATTCATTCCGATCTGAAGCCGGCGAATTTTTTACTAGTACACGGTCGTTTGAAACTGATCGATTTCGGTATCGCGTCTTCCATGACGTCGGATGCTACCAGCGTTTTGATAAACTCAACGGTGGGAACGTTCAATTACATAAGTCCCGAAGCTATTACTATGAATAAAAGCAAGGACGAAAAGGCCAAGGTTGAATTTTAATTATTATTTTATTTAAATAAAATCTAAATATTGTTTTAATCACGTTTTTTTTATATTTTAGATTACTTATAGATCCGATGTATGGTCCTTGGGATGTATATTATACAGTATGCTTTACGGACACACTCCATTCAGTCATATTACTCATTTATACGGAAAAATAGCAGCTCTGTGCAATCCGAATCAAGCAATTGATTATCCTCCGATTAAAGGTACGTTCTTTTATGTATTTATTAGCTATTAGGTTGAGTCATAATTAACTTCCGATTCAGGTAGACGTTTCTATTCTTTGGATATACTCGCAGTGAGTCACTCGACGAGGGAATTTTTGTTTTCACTAAATAGATAAGTGGTTTGTCAGTCATTCGACAACTATTTAGTGTGTTGGACGTTACAGTGGTGTTATTCCGAACCCTTAAAATGGAGAATCAAAAAGTGCTTTTTCGTCATGTGATTCTGTAAGAAATCAAACTACAAGGATGGTCATTGATGAGATTTATGGACGATTTAGTAATAGCGAAGAACCGCCTGTAAAACGCCAGAAGATGGCAAAGCATTGGATACTGCCCCGATGAATCGGAGACCGACTACGTCTTGAGATTGAGCGAAGGTAGCTGATTCACGGGTTACCCTTTTTAAATAATTTTCATCAGAATCCGGGCTTACTGCTGAAACCTGAGTGTAAAATCGAAGATATCAATCGAGCTTGTTACGCTTCTCGGGAAATAACCTACTCTCTCCGATATAGGCTGCCTGCTGTCCTTCTGCACCCGGTAAGGCAGAAATTTGCATGCCAAACTTACGCTTCCGAAGTTCTTCTTCACCGTAAGTGAAGTTAGCGAGACGCCCTTCACCTCATCGGACATCATTGGCTTTTGTCGCCATATTATCTTTGACCTCTGCGTTAATTCAACCGACTAGAGAAGTCGGTTGAATTAATGCAGAGACAGGCAGATCGACGTCATAACGATTGCCATATTCGCTCTCTTGTGCATCGTCCTTACGCTAAGACCTGTGATCTTAATCATAAGCCGACGTCAAATTGGATGTCCTTGTCCACAGCAGACATCAGATAACTTCTACAGGCCGACTGGGGAATCGGCGAAAACAACATCAGCAGCCATCGTATCGTTTCACCTTACCGAAACTGACGCGATTGACGAGTTAATTTACGTTTTGCACAAGTGTCATGGATTTTTTATGAGTAATCAAAAAATAAACGTATAAACACAAAATGGAGTCAGATTTAATCATGCTCGGAACTTGTAAAGATTCGACCCAAAGATTCGATACGTCACAATCTACAGTTTATCACTACCAGGAAAATTTGGGGAAAGTCAGCAAGTTAGGCATATGGGTACCACATAATCTCGGTGACCGAAATAAGGCAGACCGAATATCTATTGCCACAAGGCTCATCTCGTTGGATAAGGATCAACCACCCCTACCGGATCCTAAAGCCAATATTCATGGCAAGAACACTTTATTGTGTTGGGATCGTCGAGGAATAATCCACCACGAACTGATGTTGCTGAACGAAACAATTACTGCCGATGTATACATTCTCAGCAGCTACAAGGAGCTCATGAAAAACTACTGGAAAAGCGTTCTGCCCTCGTCAATCAGAAACCCATTATTCTGTTACTCGATAACGCCAGATCACACTCGGCAAAAGTGACTCAATACAAAATTCTGGACCTCAACTGGTTTGTTTTGCCACATTCACGCTATTCTCCAGATCTTGCACCTACGGAATCACCTTTTCTGTTCCTTACAGAATTCTTTCAATGGAAAAACTTTCATTAATGATGAGCAAGTCAATCAGGCCCCCGATACTTTCTTTTAATCCAAACCCATCAAATTTTATGAGGAGGGGATCGATAAGTTACCAATAAGATGAGAGAAGGTTATGTTCAACAGTGGCGAATACATAATAGACTAATGTAATTTTGTAAATTTTTTAAATCAAAATAAAAGTATGATAAAAAATCGAAGTTTAAAAACCTAAATCTGCCGCATTTAGGTTTTGGAAAGATTACGTCAGCCAAAATACGAAAGGATACCGCTCATCGCCATGAGTCAAGTCATTTGCGCTGGTAAACAAGTAAAAATGTAAAAAAAAGAAAAATTAAAATGTTTGATGCCCTGATCTCCTTCAAATCAAAAATAAACTACCCTATAACGTGAAACCTATCTTGACGTTATAGGGGGGTTTACTGTACCTAATATTATTGAGATAAGAATCTGTTGTGTTAATTCTATTTTTGTTTTAGATGTTCCCCCGGTTTTGATGGATGCCCTTCGATGGTGTCTCACATTCGACGTGAAGAAGCGGCCCACCGTTCAAGAATTAATCGACTTACCTTACATAAATTGTTCTTCTGATACACGCAAAAAACCAAAAAGCAATAATAGAATTTCTATGCAAACCATATTGAAGATTAAAAATGCATTAAGTGCCGCAGAATGGCAGAGTGTTGCCGAATTGTTGGACGATTAGTTAATAGTAAATAGCGCATATTTATTATATTGAAAAAACTTATATTTGTATAATCGTACTAATCTGATAAAGTATTATTAATTATGAATGTATTAAATACCCGGAAAACTCCAACAATTCCAAATTTTACAAGAAAAAAAAGGATTTATATCAGAAATAATAGGCAGTTCGTATTAGCATATTAACCAGTGGCGGATTTATCACTTGAGAGGCCCCAGGCGCAATTCAATTTTGAGACCCCTCCTCAAAACATTTTCACTATCCACCCCTACACTTTATAATGTGCATTCTATGCGCATGTTTTTTTTACTTAATTTGGAATGTTTTGGATAATTAATTTCACATCAATTTATGTAACAAGACAGAAAGAGAAACAAAATTTAACTTTTTATTGCTTCTTCTCTTCTTTTTTTTATTAGCTCGATGTTACAGATTTAAAAAAAATCAGGGGCCCCTGAGTATGCGGAAGGCCCCGAATCCTTGCATCGTTTTACATTAACACTATACAGTCCGATCACACAACATGTGTGCGATCGTTCCGCCAACGCTTAGTGGCGACTACACAACTTATTATTATGTTTTCAAACGTTGGTGGCGATCCGCACGAAACAAGTATTTGTTTTACTCGACCATGATTCAAGGATCTCAAACCTTTTCAGTGAGGGTCATATTTAATTTTATTTGAACACAAATCGCGTGACCGCGCGGACTGTATAGTGTTAAGGTAGCTTCGCGCTTGAATCCGTGGATCATGGTCTACGGAACTGATCTTACTATTCCGGAACTATGGCACCGAACATTGTCTTGAAAATTGATGGTTTTTGACTGATGGCAGGATTAACTGTTCCGTTGATGAAGGATAATTCTCCAATTATGAAAAGCACTTCCAAATCATTTGGCCGGCTGGGTGCTTCACAGTCCTTCCGAGGCAGTTTTCGTACATCCGCTCTCCAGATCTACACCTCACAAACTGAATTCCAACCATTGGCGGATTTCCTGTATATATATACGCTTATAAGGCGCGCGTCTGGGACCTCGGGTAATTCGGGGGCCTCAAAGTTCAGCTCTTATACAATTTTTTTTTATTATTTAAATACCAGACAAATAAATAACGCCAGCTATGGCGTGTTTTTGAAAGAAGATGTAATAAAGAAAAAATGCACATTATAGGGTGTAGAGCAGTGGTCGTCAACCTTTTTATGCCCAGCGCCCACTTTTGCCTATTTTTCATGGTAAAATTTCCCTACCAACCTCGCTATATTTAAATTTAGTATATGGGTGGAAAAAATTCTAGAAGGAATGGAGGAGATTTGAATCCCCCACCGCCCACCACGGAAGCCCGTACCGCCCACTAGTGAGCGGTACGGACCAGGTTGACGACCCGTAGTGTAGAGGTAGTTAAAATATTTTGGGAGGGGCCTTAAAATAGAATTGCGTCTGGGGCCTCTCAGGTGCTAAATCCACCACTGATTCCAACTGATCCAAACAAAATAAATTTGCTTTTATCGGAGAATATGACTTTGGCAGTCGGTTTTGGTCCAGGTTTGGTAAATTTTCGCCCATTCTAATCTGGATTTCATCATATTCTTTGTTAGGAATGGTTTTTTTCACTGGTCGGCAGGCCATTAAACCGTCTACCCGCAGTTTATTGGCCTGCCGAGTTTATTACAATTTCGCTGCTCGGTACTGTTGTTTCATTCATCAGAATTCAAATTTCAGATTTATTTTTCAGAACTCTTTACTACATTAAAAAAAAACAAAGCTAACGCATATAATTAACGTTTCATATAACAAAATGAATTCTGCCCAACTTACCGAGCGCAAAAGGAGAAAAATATATCAGTGGAGGATTTGTTTATATATGTATAAAAAGGATATCTCTATGCAGTTTTATTATAATTATTGTGTATATAAGATATTTTAATATTTATATATATACAATATATAAATATTAAAATATCTTATATACACGAAAAATGATTTCGTCTGGGTTCCGTTCTATTAGGTTGAGTCATAAATAACCAATTTTTTATCATAATTTTATTTTGCTTTAAAAAAGTTACAAAATTATATTAATCTATTATAGCTGATCCTTATTTCATCGCCTGTTATTAAAGTTCCTGTCTAAAAAAAGGCTCGATTTTATGCCGCGAGAGGAGACTTGTGGCAGGAGTCTCTCTGCCAACTCCCTCGTCGTTTGATGTGGATTTTGTTCCAATATCGCATTTAAAATATCATCATCGGAGTCGGAACTCGAATTCGGATCACATGACGAATATGCACTTTTTTGATTCCCATTTTAAGGGTTCGAATAACACTCACTCACCACTAAATAGTTGTCAAATGACTGACAGACCACTTATCTATCTAGTGAAGACAAAAATCCCCTTGTCGGGTGACTCACTGAATAAATCCAAACAATATAAACTGTCTACCTGAATCGGAAGTTATTTATGACTCATCCTAATATATTACGTTTATCTAAAATCTAACCGTAGTTTATTTTGACAAGCTCGTGTGTATTGAAGATGTGTCTGGAAATTGTATAAATGCTATCCTGGACGACAACGTATACAGGATATACTTGGCATAATGCGAATGTCTAGTGTCCAGTGATGTAATACTCTTTATAAATAAAGTTATGATACTTTTGCTATATTAATTTTTTCATTAAAAGACAATTTTGGGAATGAATGACGAAAGATTGTTTAATAAATTGAATCCTCGGTCTAGGGATCGTGACCATATGTCGTATCAAATGATATGTAGTTGCAAATATATTTTTTTGTGTTTATAATTTTAATAAAATTAATCAATAAACGTGTATGTATTCAATGATCGCATATTAAAATTAAACTATTTATTTAATTTTCACTACACATGGCTATTATTAACACCAAGGCGGAGGTGCCAACAAATATGACAGCATTTAAAATGATCCTTATTTTTAATCCCATACAAGGCGGCCACTCCCCAGGCTACCTAGTATAATTGTTCCTTAACCCTTTAGGTGCGGCTATTGTTTTTATCATTATTCCAAGTGTCGATAATCCATGGAAAAATATTTTTTGTACCAAAACTGTTCCATGTTATGTTGGGACAAAAAATGTTAAATAAAAAAAGTACTTACCAATATTTCCAATTTCGAGTGATCGGCCGATAGTGACACGTATTCCCCATGTGTTTACCAAGTTTCGTATCGTTACATAACGCGAGCAGTTTTCTATGGCCTTGCCCATACAGGCGGACCTCAACTTTCGCACATTCGACTTTCGAACAATTCGCTATTTCGCACATTTTCGAAAAATCGTTTTTTTCAAAAATTGTTTCAAAAAAGGCACGGTATAGTGATGGATGAAATGAGAAATCTTTGTCTTATTGGATAAGTAATCAAATCAAGAAAACATCCTTCTAAGTAATTTCAATGATTCAAGCTTAAGGCTCCTATTTGCATAATGATTGGAAGACTCAACGAATATTCTAACATAGTGTTTCATGCAAGTAACGGCTGGTTTTCAAATTTTAAAACCAGGAATCTTTTTTTACACAATATTAAATTCACTGGAGAATCATCTGATGTGATGAAGATGCTGTAAAAGGCCTTTATTCTGCCATTGTCTAAAATTATTGAAGATGAAGAATATACCTCTAGTCAACTATTCAATGTAGATGAGACTGGTTTATTTTGGAAGAAGATGCCTAATCGTACATTCTTATCAAAAGACGAATCAGTTGCCCCTGGTCATAAAACTTCTAAACTTAATATGAATATGTTAATGAGATGATTGACCCCATTCTGAACCCTTTGACTAATGAATTTCTAATGGACTGACAAGAGAATGTACTAGTGGTATACTAATTGAAAGTGAGGAAGAAGAACCAGAGGAAATCATCAAGACCTTAACAATAAAAAAACATGAACGAAGCTTTTACGCATCTCGAGACATTTTTGAATATTATGGAAGAATGTGATCCCAATGGAGAACGCATATCTCAAGTGCATAGGGCGATCCATAATAGTACTGTATGTCAGCAGAACTCCTCGCGAAGAAAAAAGAAAAGTAGTAAAATACAACTAACCCTTGACAAGTTTATTAAGAGAATACACTTTATTTAATATGTACTCTAGTTAGTACATATTAGTATATATACGTAGTTAGCGTACAATTAATGATGTTTTTTTAAATCCCTCTACTTTCGAACATTTAACTTTCGCACACATTTTCAGGAACCAATCATGTGCGAAAGTCGAGGTCCGCCTGTATATCGGCACGCCGCACTCTAGCGACATAAAGTGCCTTGCCGATATATTGGCACGCCGCACCTAAAGAGTTAAATATCACAGGGTAGCCACCAGGTTGATCACTTAAAAAACCATCCAAGTGTATGACATCCTGTGCTATCATACAAATTAGTTCACTCACTTATCGTAAATAATACAAAGTCAATATACCTGCACTTGGGATAAGCCACGTAAAGGTATGTAGAACTACGTAGAACACTGTTTAGTATCACTGTAATCAGCGTCAATTGGTGCAGAGATGCGACTATCCCGTGCTAGTTTGATCCAGCTCCCTAGTCATCAAAGACAAATGCCGGGATAGTACCTTGAGCCGTTTCCCGCCACATTACCGCTTCCTACAAACTTACTACATCCTTCAGATCCCAGGCCGTAGTGGCAACGTGGAAACCCGTTTGAATGGAAGCAATGCTACACCCGGCTGCTGTTTTAGACTATCGCTAAAGCGTGTGATGTTGTTCTGCCGCCCCAAAGATAGGCCCGTCCCTACGTAATCATTTTTTTGTTAGGTTTTCGAAGATCGATATTTATCTGGGGGTGTAGGCAGAGGCCCCGATCCCTTGCATCGTTTTGCCTTAAATCCGTCATTGCCCATCGATAAGCATATTTCATTCTCACATTTATATTATATAGGTAACCCCCACGGGTCACAGGAGAGGTTCCCAATCTTTTTCGGTTTACGGCTCCCTTAATACATCAGATTTTTTTCAAATTCTTTGAACTCGAGAAAAGCGAGCGCAAAAGGATGGCGCAACAATTTCGAGAATTGTAAATTCCAACAAATTTGCCAAATTTATAATTGAATATTTCGCGGCGCCCTTATGACGAAATCACGGGTCACACTTTGGGAATCACTGGGTTACAACATAACATAATTTTCTAGACACGTATGGCAGTCCATTTCCTGCAGCTTTTTATTACTTAAGGGGTCACATCAGGAGTGAGCAACCCGCGGCCCGCGGGCCGCATGCGGCCCGCCGAGCTTTCTCGTGGAACTGGTAAAAAAATGTAATTAGCGGGAAAACGTAAATTCGGGGTACTCCATAAATACAGTGGAACGCTTTTTTACATTTTTGAAGAAACTGAAAAAAACGTAATTTCTGGAAAAATGTAAATTCGGGGTTCTCCATAAATACAGTGGAACGCGTTTTTTACATTTATCAAGGAACTGAAAAAAACGTAATTAGTGGGAAAATGTATTTGAATTTTTTATTAAATTTTAAATAAGGTGCATTTGATTTATAAAAAGGTGCATTTGATTTTTAAAAAGCTGCATTTGATTAATAAAAAGGTGCATTTGATTCGAAAAAGGATGCATAAAAAAGTGCATTTGATTCGATTTTTGTGAAATAATCACACGATTGTAAATAACAAACCACTGACACGCGAACAATTAATATTGTATTTATAAAATATATTGTAACGTCGGAGGAAAGCTGGAAAATCGGTTTGTTTGGTCTATGACATATGTGGAGCGATTCGGCAGTGAGCTAATACGATGAGATCACGGGTGACGACTTATTTGGTTTTATGGCGACATTAACCCGAATATAGTTCTAGAAGGATCCTGGCTCTCAAAGTGTTTGCTATACTGCGCAGCAATATTAGGTACTGCTTCATACAACTATATATTCCATAGTTTGGGATCTATCGGGTGCAGTAATTCCAAACACGTCATGGATCAAGACAGCGCAAGGATTGTTTCCGACGAAGCCCTCCTCGCGGTTATATATAGATGCCCCAGAGTTGAGAGATCAGTTTTGAACGGTCAATCATGTAAGAAGGCGATTGCCTTCCCGGATAGTTAGCAGCGCACTTTGTTAGTGCGCTGCTATCATTTATATTGTGCTCATCCTCTTCTTCGATGTTATAATCTTATAAAGAAGTAATACTGTAATTCTCGGGTCGGCATAGGCTGATTCGTCCGCTGTATTGTTTACGTTCAATAAAGATACTGTGTATCTACATGAATTGTGTCTCGTTGCGTCCTTTCGTTATATCCATTTCGAATCCTTGAGAGCTCCCACGTAACAATATTATTATTTTTATGAATAGCTTCTCGATATTTTTAATTCAATTGTTAAAAAAAATAATTGAGAACCGCTGATCTTTGTCGTGTAAAAGCAATCCCCAAACACATTCATTAATAATATATTATATGCAGTTATTTATCTTCTTTCTTGACATGTGCTGTCCTTCCGTTCCCTAGCGATCGATCGCAACATCCTCCATCATATATGCTCTCCTACTTTGCATCGATTTTTGTCGAATAATCAAGCACGATTGTAAATAACAAACCACTGACACGCGAACAATTAAAATTGTATTTATAAAATATATTATTATTTTTATGAATAGGTTCTCGATATTTTTAATTCAATTGTTAAAAAAAATAATTGAGAACCACTGATCTTTGTCGTGTGTGCCAATCCCCAAACGCATTCATTAATAATATATTATATGTATGTATAGGTTATTTGTCTTCTCTTTCTGACATGTGCCGTCTCATTCGCCCGCCGCGATCGATCGCAACGATCCTCCATCATAAATGCTCTCCTAATACTTTGCATCGATTTTTGTCGAATAATCACACGATTGTAAATAACAAACCACTGACACGCGAACAATTAATATTGTATTTATAAAATATATTATTATTTTTATGAATAGGTTCTCGATATTTTTAATTCAATTGTTAAAAAAAATAATTGAGAACCGCTGATCTTTGTCGCGTGCCAACTCAAACGCATTCATTAATAATATATTATATGTGTAGGTTATTTGTCTTCTTTCTGACATGCTGTCTCAATCGCCCTCCGCGATCGATCGCAACGATCCTCCATCATAACTGCTCTCCTAATACTTTGCACCGATTTTTGTCGAATAATCACACGATTGTAAATAACAAACCACTGACACGCGAACAATTAAAATTGTATTTATAAAATATAATATTATTTTTATGAATAGGTTCTCGATATTTTTAATTCAATTGTTAAAAAAATAATTGAGAACCGCTGATCTTTGTCGTGCTAATCCCCAAACGCATTCATATTAATAATATATTTAAGTATGTAGGTTATTTGGTCTTCTTCGATGCCGTCTCTATCGCCTCCGCGATCGATCGCAACGATCCTCCATCATAAATGTCTCCTAATACTTTGCATCGATTTTGTCGAATAATCACACGATTGTAAATAACAAACCACTGACATTGAACAATTAATATTGTATTTATAAATATATTATTATTTAGAATAGTCTCGATATTTTAATTCAATTGTTAAAAAAAAAAATAATTGAGAACCGCTGATCTTTGTCGTGTGCTAATCCCCAAACGCATCTATTAATAATATATTATATGTGTAGGTTATTTGTCTTCTCTTTCTGACATGTGCCGTCTCATTCGCCCTCCGCGATCGATCGCAACGATCCTCCATCATAAATGCTCTCCTAATACTTTGCATCGATTTTTGTCGAATAATCACACGATTGTAAATAACAAACCACTGACACGCGAACAATTAATATTGTATTTATAAAATATATTATTATTTTATGAATAGGTTCTCGATATTTTTAATTCAATTGTTAAAAAAATAATTGAGAACCGCTGATCTTTGTCGTAAAAGCTAACTCCTCAAACGCATTCATTAATAATATATTATTATATGTGTAGGTTATTTGTCTTCTTTCTGATTACGTGCTGTCTCATTCGCCCTCCGCGATCGATCGCAACGATCCTCCATCATAAATGCTCTCCTAATACTTTGCATCGATTTTTGTCGAATAATCACACGATTGTAAATAACAAACCACTGACACGCGAACAATTAAAATTGTATTTATAAAATATATTATTATTTTTATGAATAGGTTCTCGATATTTTTAATTCAATTGTTAAAAAAATAATTGAGAACTGCTGATCTTGTCGTGCCAATCCCCAAACGCATCTAATAATATATTATATGTGTAGGTTATTTGTCTTCTTTCTTGACATGTGCCGTCTCACCGTCTCTCCGCGATCGATCGCAACGATCCTCCATCATAAATGCTCTCCTAATACTTTTGCATCGATTTTGTCGAATAATCACACGATTGTAAATAACAAACCACTGACACGCGAACACCATTGTATTTATAAAATATATTATTATTTTTATGAATAGGTTCTCGATATTTTTAATTCAATTGTTAAAAAAAATAATTGAGAACCGCTGATCTTTGTCGTGTGTGCCAATCCCCAAACGCATTCATTAATAATATATTATATGTGTAGGTTATTTGTCTTCTCTTTCTGACATGTGCCGTCTCATTCGCCCTCCGCGATCGATCGCAACGATCCTCCATCATAAATGCTCCTAATACTTTGCATCGATTTTTTTTTGTCGAATAATCACACGATTGTAAATAACAAACCACTGACACGCGAACAATTAATATTGTATTTATAAAATATATTATTATTGTTATAAACCGGCGTAGTCCGTCCGTATCATTTCTGGACTCTCGATGTTCTCGAGTGCGCCCCTATCCTTCTCACGTAAAGTAGCTCTTAGAACATTCTCCCACTCCGTTTAAAGTCAAGCGGCACATTCTTAATACCCCCTCTCCATTCATCCTTGTTCGATAACAAGCGGTGTATTCTTCAAACCCATTATATTAATCCCGTTTTAAACGTTCAAATCAGTTCCAGTCTTACTCTCATATCGAGATGAACTCTTCAGTCCAAAGCGGAATCTTTGAGACATACCAGATTGGCCTCGCGCCGTCAGCGGCAGCCAAGATCTCCGTGATTTCTCTCGTACCGGAGATACGCCGTCTCCGATCATCATCATCATCCTCGTACCGGAGATACGCCCCGGGGATTCCCATCATCGTCCGTACCAGATACGTCTCGATCTTTATCATCGTCTCGTACCGAGATACGTCTCTGGGATCCTTTCATCACACCTATCATCGAACTGACGACACCTGCAATCTTCAATAAACATATCTACAAACAAAGCGTGTTTCACTTTGTTCCCGATTCGGAAGCGCCGATCGTCAACTACCGGACGATCGAACGTTTTGGCGCCAGCGGTCGTGTACCTTTTGATACGCGAGCTCGGGTGCCTTAACATTGGAGGCAGCGACGGGTTCCATTTATTGGACTACTGTCGCGTCCCCTAACATTTTGGTGGCAGCGGTGGGATACCTTTTCGGTACTACTGTCGCGCGCCCGCCTTAACATTTGGTGGCAGCGGTGGGATACCTTTTCGGTACTACTGTCGCGCGCCCGCCTTAACATTTTGGTGGCAGCGGTGCGATTTCCTAAACGGCGGCGGACCGGAAGCTGAAGCCAGAGGTGTGTATCTCTGAAGACTGGCACATAACATTTGTACCCAGTCGTCGCATCATCCAGGGTTTCCAGCCATCGGAGAGTTATCCAGCAACTCGAGGAATCCAGAACCAGATCCTGAAGTCAACAATCAGAGATCAACAATAGAAGATCGTAAAAATCGTGAGTCACTCTTTGCACTCCCCGTTTATTTCCTTATTTTTTGTGTTAAACATATTTTTTTTCTATATTAAAATGGATGTTCATTTTAATATCGTGTCACAACTCATTACGTCATACGATGGGAATCAGTCTGGTATCACGGAATTTATAAATAATGCTGAATTCGCATTTTCTCAGTGTCCGGAGGCTCAAAAACCTCTTCTTTTAAAAATATGTTTTATAAAATTATCGTCAAAAGCTAGAACGCCAGCTCTCGTCGAAGATCGTAAATCGTCTACGACGGAAAATTTTACTAATTAAAAATTTCGGAATTACCAAACATGTCTCGCAATTAGAGCATGAGTTGCGTAATTGCAAACAAGGGAGATCCGAGTCGGTCTCGGACTTCCACAGTCGACTCGAAGATTGTTTGTCGGAAACCATAATGGCTATCCGATACGGAGACCACGTCGACGCCGAAATTTTGATCCGCGAAAAAATTGCTCGCGAAACCGCACTCCATACGTTTCTTTTCGGCTTAAAACCCGAACTTTTTTCATTTGTACGTATGTCTCATCCTTCTTCTCTCGTCGATGTCGTTCGCTCGAGAAGAAGAACTTTTTCAAATTGCCAGCAGTCAATTTAACCGTTCAAAAGTCGAATATAATCATGTTGTAAAATCACACGATAATTTCGATAATCGTAATCATTCTTCAAATATTTCTTCTCTCTCTGCTTCCGTAAATCACAACATTTTTTGTATGGACATTGCCATTCCAAGGACTCTAAATGAAATTAAAAATGAACACATGTCCGAAAATTCTTTGTCGGCGAACGACCCTAATGTTTCAAATACAATACCGTCACAGCAATGTGAAGGCCAAAATCCTATTCTTCAAATAGAGAAATCGAAGCACTCGGGATCTGTACAAAAAATTAAAGTCACAAACCCTGTCCCGGCTGAGATTTTTGTTTCGGATATTTTGAAAGAATGTGAAACTTTTATACCTGAACTCAACAAAAATGAGCAAACAATTGAAACTCATTTCGTCGAAAATCGTCGGTCGATTTTTAACAATCACCCGGAAGTCTCACAAATAAATTTGTCGCCGAACATTCCTCAGACACATAACGAAGATTCTTCGTTATCCGCAATTACCACAGAATTTAAAAATTCGGTAATTTCAAAACATATCGAAATTTGTCACGATAACATCGCCGTTCCAATAAAAAGTGAACAAATTATCGAAAACCCTATTATTAATAATTGTCCATCGTTAATTAGCGACAACTCAAAAGTTTCGCAATTAAATTTATTCTCAACAAGTAATGGTCATCCTCAAAACGAAACTTTTTCGTCATCTTTAAATATCACAGAATTAAAAAA
>JAGXCT010033801.1:0-14943 GCA_022495035.1 Philopotamus ludificatus | reverse complement strand
CAACGAAATTGATGAATTGTTTGAAGAACAGGAGTTAAATGAAGAAGAATTAATTTATATGACCACAAGAGTTCCTTCAGAAGCGATACCGAAAGCAACACTGAAAGTTCTGGTCCAAATTCAACGATTACTGCTAAAACAATAAAAGATGGGTTGCACATGCAAGATATATAGAAATGCATTTCCTAAATAATGATCCAGATATGGATTGAGCTTTGAAATTTCAACGAGAAATTAAACAATGCGTTGCAAGATATGAGGAGAATTACAAGAATATCAAAAAAGATGAATAATCACGGATTACCGATTTTTTGAACTACGACGGAACATAACAAAAAATGTAATCGAAAGTAGTTGTGACATTCAGCCAATAAAAAGAAGGAAAATCCCCATATTAATATCATCTAGTGATAGTGACATTAAATAATATGTTTTATCTATGTTCATAATGTTTCAAAAAAAATTTAGTTCTATTTACCTATTTCTTTAATATTTCTGAAATATAAGCTATCCTCTGTCTTTCATACATTTGTTAGTTTCGCTTTACACGGTTTCGTTTAACACGGTGATCTAGCAGAACCTATCTTCCGAGGTGAGCAAGGGATGGGTGTACTTATAATATTTATATTTTAGACCTGGCCGAATCTCCGTTCTACTCTCATTAATTATATTTTACGTATATTAAAAAAAAACATTGGTAAAATGAATAAGAAACAACTATATAGTTTAATCTGATCCGTGGGTCTTGAGTGGCTGATCCCTGCTCTATAGGATATCTGTCTGATAATCTTCAAAGGCGTGACAACTCTAATTGAGGATGTCTTAGTCAATTGTATGGCAGATGGAGTAGACTATCGCTGTGTGTTTATCTGTTTGCAGTCTCCATTCTTTGTCTACTGTAACTGAGAACTCGGAAATAAAAATCTTAAAACATAGTGCTTTCACTTTGGTTGCGACGGTTCAGATCCGCTCACTTAAACATTGGTGCACCACTCAATTCGAGTGCACTCGTCTCTTTCTGTAAAACACGCTGAATGAAATTCTGAACACGTTTGTATTTGATTTTCTATGCGATCGGATTTGCAGTCGGGCGACGGTCGCAGATAATGTCCCGCGCAACCGTCCCAGTACACTTGGTCGTGTCCGCGCGGGACTAAGGCGTTATGAGTGGAGTTTGGTCGGGTTAAGGCGGTGGTGGTGGTGGCTGCGGCGACGGTGGTGGTGGTGGTGTCCTCCACCCTCCCTCCAGGCCGCAATGCCAACTATGCGGCCGGCGCTTTGTGCCCGCGCTGCTCAAGTTGCTGGCAGCTAGCTCGCGGCGCTTCGCCCCCGACATTCTTCCGGTGGGGCTCCGCATTCTGGCGCCGGTAGCTCAACAACACCGACGCGATAAATTAAAAATAAACTTCCGACCTGGTGAACACGAATAATTACAGCGTGCGCCACTGTGCCGCTGGTACGTGCCCCCGCTCATCCGCACGAACAACACAATCTGACAATTACAGCTGATGACGATCACCACTCGAGTGCAAACGTGTATATGGGTACGATTCGTGCATTCGTGGCGGATTGATTTCACGCATCCAACAGTTGTAAAAATCGTAAGTACTGTCGAAGTACACAAAGAAAAAAATAGAATATCAATGCGGATCCCGTCTTGTAAGGTCAACCCTTCTTGTAAAACTCTGCGGGTTTTGACTGGAAATAGTCTGAAAGGGCTGTATTCACCTCTTCTAAGGAATTGAAATTTTGATCTCTTAGAAAAATGTTCCATAGAACGAAATAAATAAAAACTGATGAAGCGAGATCCGGCATGGAGGATGCAAATATGGTGACTCCATCCAAGATCCTGATTTTTTCACACGTCAATGAGGTAATGCGCGTGAAAATGCGTGTGGACTCCAAACATTTCTTTTGAATATTTTCCAACTCTTTTAGGGATCCTCCTGAGTACTGACCAGGATCTACTGACCTTTACGATACTTTGCAATGGTCAGCATCACCGGGTCAGTTCCTCTGATTGCAGAATCTCTGACGTCATTCAATCTGCAGTCCTGTTTTCCAAACACAATCAGTGACGAATTTTTTGAACCATCGTTGGCATTTCCTGACATCCAATATACAAATGTAATCCGCAATATCCTTCCTTTCTTTTTCAAATGATATTGAAAAAGTATACAGCTCCGCAGATGTTGTTCCAACGGACACGTCTCTCCATTGTCGTCAGAGGGATAAAGAAACCGTTTTTATTGTCTAAAGGCCACGAGCAGGTATCCGCTACACAAGAGAAACTTATAACACGTCCTTACTGCCAAACATACTGAAGGAGACTATTCTAAAGGTGGCGCATCGAAAAAACGACATTACTTATGGATACCCCTAATAATACTATCGCTTCTGCAGATCTTAAAAAAGACGTGAGAATTCAACATTGATACACACTATCAGTACATCGATTTCAAACCCTTATACGATAAAATTATAGGCTTTAAGTATACAGGGCGATAAGGAATCTCAATATTTCTCAAAAGCTGATAAGCATATTTGAGCCTGCAATATTTAATTGAGTCAAGTGTTGTCGCGTGTCGGTATTGGACGTGACGGCGATGGCGGTTGGGCACAATCATGGTTTCGTAGATTCTATGGATCTATGAAGAGCCAGGCCGCTATCCAGGCCAACTCAGTGACGTGTGTGTTACCGATCAGACCGTAAATTAAATACGAATTGGCCCCAACCTCGTCTGATTATTATTGTTACAATCGACGCGTGAAAACTCGGCTCCCGGGCTTATGGCTGGCGACCTGACCTGTATTCAAAGAGCCAAGATAACCCGTAGGACGACCATCACAGTTCTGGCATCAGTATTGAGACGGACGTGTCTCTGCTGGAGATCGCGTAATGTCCTCCAGGTAGCAAAGACCCGCTTCAGGGTTAGAAGGGCAATTAAATAATAATAATAATTGTAATAAATAAAATATAACGCCTTTAGCATGATTAAGTGGATTCATCCCCTCCAATTCAAGCCACTGCCAAAGCGTCCCGCGGACGAACAAACCCCTCATAGTAAGATGTTGTCGCCATCTTGTTGCACTACACACGGAAGCCGTCATGGCGGCTCTGGATATATCCTCTCGTCTAACCCATGGCAAACTATATCGACTAACCAATTCACAGGCAAGCAAACCACTATAATCGCTGACGTTCTGGCTACAGATTCTGCCTCAGCCTTAAGACAATAAGAGACTTCAGATTCGATGCAGCATCTTGCCTATGCTAAAAGCAGACATTCTGGACAGATTTCGGGGGGCTCTCAAGGATGCACGGAAGCAAATAATGAGAGCGGCAATGGGCATGATATTGAACATCAACGAGACTAAAAAATGTTCATGCTGAATTCTCTGTGGATCAACAAGTATAATGTGTAAACCGTACTGAAATTCACATATCTCAATTTAAACGAAAGTTAACGAAACCAAAGTACCAAAAAAAAACTATGCTAGCAAACAGTTACTAATTTCGAATTTAAAAGCATCTACGGTCGAACAAATGTAGCTTTCTACCAAAGCAGGATGAGTGTCAACCTTTCGGAACAGTCAGATCTTGATCAGTGGCAAGAGATGTGGGATTCCTCCCAAAAGAGCGGACTAGCTATCTCTTCCTTCCGTATATTAAAGCAAGGTTAAATCGTAGCTGATTTTTTTCAGACTATTGGGTCAGTCAATTCTGACTGGCCACGGTCACTTCAGTACTAAGCTTAAAGAGTTTAGCCTGCTAGCATCTTTATACTGTTTATGTGGATTATTCTTTCTGGACTTCAGTCATATTCTGTGGTCCTGTACTCAGCTGAACGTGATGAGGCATTTAGCCTGCCAGTCTTCTGGTAAAGGACCCAATTGGACAAATGTACTTGGTCAGCAATATAATTTGATAGAGCACTTGTTCGCTTTGCATAGATTTTTAGACAGTTATGGTAGGCTTATTTCCCTCTTCCTTTTCACCTCTCTTTAACAAATAAAGTTTAATTGTTAAGATCCAACGTTTACAAGAAAAACTGATTTTAATGTTCCGATTGAAATGGTCCAAACTGGTATACGCATTGTAATTGAATGGAAAGGAATACAGCTTCATCCTGGGTACAAAAGTAAGTCTCTCTGTATCCAGAGGAAAGAAAGAACGAAGCTGAGGTGGTTGGACTATACACAGCGGACGCTGCATCGAACCGAAAGATGAACCGAAATAGTGGTAGATCGGATGAGATGGTGATTAGTGTCGAAGGATGCCATGGCTCTACACTATGGCTGTTACACACATGATTATATGTATTTATTTATTTGACTACGATGGATGAATGGTATAACAGAAAGATTTAAAAAAATGCAATAACATTTTGGTATGCGTGAAATCAATCTGCCGCGGGTGTACACATTTTATTTTTAATTAACGCGAATAAAGATATGTCTTATAATGGCGGAATATGAATATACTGTCAACACAGCCATCGGACGAGGAATATATCATATCTCTTCCACATATGCCAGACACTAAGACATACCTGAACAAGCTTAATTTAAAGCTGGAATGCAAAGATGTATTATTAGCATGGCTGTTTTCAGACGTAATAGCTTATGGAGTCAAACTATGGCTGTTAAATAAATATATGATGGAGGAAAATCTACATCGTTTGATATGCCGTTAATTTACATATAAAGTAAAATAATAATGAAAAATAAACTTTGTATTAAAATTAAATTAGTTTTGAACCCACGTATATTTAAACAATTTTAATGTAAATAAATTATACATTAAATAATTAATAATTATATATACATAAATAATTTTCAACTAAAATAAGCTTACAGCCACCATTCTGGTGGTCTCTCTATTATTATCCATCTAATTAATCTTGAGCTTTGACAGGTTGCCGACCTCTGCCATATACATGTATGTTAAATTTGTTTCTCTCAGAAAATCATTACTTATATAATAATACTTGTGCCAGTGCTCTTTCCGATCATTGAAGCACTTCCAGAATGCAATCCTTCGTATAACGGCTCCTCACTTTCTTCTTAATTTATTTTTTTAATTTTTGGGAATAAACAAGAGAGATAGACGGCCATGTCCGGTGAATACATAAGATAAGACATCATCGTCATCATTTGCCAGCCACAATTCTCTGTAAAGACTTTCTTTCTTGGCCATTACTGGCATTGTACGTACATCTTCTACCATGTAGGTATCAGATTTTACCCTCTTAACTGTGTCCAGGCAAGTGGGAGAGGGTTTGTCTCGGTATTCCTTTATTCTCTTCTCTAAGGTATTATCTGCTTATAACGAGTCACGAGTGACATCTAGCGAGCGACCACACTGAACCTTTGCACCGAATAATTATAATTATTATTAACAAAAAACACACACACGAGTCTCAAGTAGCCGGTCGCAAGTGATTATTAGCCCTGTCACGCAATAGCAATCGTTTCATCATGGGAAAGACCTCTTCAGAGAGAAAGAAGGAAGAGGAGCGAAAGTATTGAGACTAGACCAATTATTGGTCAACATATTAGGGTTTTCCTTCCCAGGGTATACTGACTCTGTGATGAGAAATATGTGTACATACATGGACATATTTTTTAGGGGTGTTCTATTTTGTTAAGTATTTATCAAAAGTTTTACTTGTTTTTTAGTCAACTCCATGAAAGTTTGGTTTGGCTTTTGTAAAGAGTTTTCTCTTTCTTATAATTTAATACAAATTAATCGGGAAATACCTCTTTAAACAGAGAAAAGAAAGAGGAGCTAAAGTATCGAGACTAGTCCAATTATCGGTCAAGAGATTATGGTTTTCCTTCCCAGGGTATACTGGCTCTGTGGTGAGAAATCCGTTTTTGCACATAAGGATATGTGTACGCATACATATTTTTAAGGGATAATGACGTTTATGTTTTGAAGAATTTTTTTTTCACATTTTCTGTTTTTCCCCTAAATAAAATAATAAGAAAAAATACCTGAGCTTATCAAATTACGTATAGCCTTTTTGATAGATAGAGTAAGCATTCAATATTACTATAAATGTCAATATACGTCAGGGCTAAGCATACAACAGCAAAAAATATATATTTAGAATTTAATTTAACCCTTTGATTAGTGAGTATTTTTCCTGAGAGTGAGCTAATTTTATTTTAAGAATGTTATTTAATATTTTTTTTGTGTTTGTATGGTAAATTAATATAAATCACTGCTTCTCAATCTTTTTTTACCGGAAAACTTTATTTATTTTACAATTCGATAATTATTTTGATCCATGAAATCCCTTTATCCATTTTATTTAGATTTTTTTTTATCTTTTAGATAGTAAATGATGTATATAGTAAAAACACATGTGGTTCTCAACATTTTATGAAAGCAAATATTTTTTATTGTTTAATATATTTTTCTTTCGTTATTTATTCAGGTAAATTATGGAAAAAAAACAGTTAATTTCTAAAATTATATTATATAAGATTTTTTTTTATATAACATGTAATAATATAATAAAGAAAAAATAATAAAGTATTTTGCCAAATTTTGTAAAATGCCACAGCTAATTATTTTAATAGAGATCTCTGAATCCAGAGATTCTTATTCCTCTCCTTATCTCCAGAGAATTTTATCAACAAAAGAAACCTTTCCTTGCACAAACATAAATGCGTAGAATAGAACATCTGGAACTTGACATAAATACAAATGATTTATGTGACCATTCAAATGGTTTACATGACTCAATTTATTATATTTTTTTGTACGGTTGAGACACTTATTATTGACTTTATAGAAACTTTAAAAATTTGTTCTAGACCACTAATGAAAATTAGTATGTAATTTGTGACAAATAGATTTTTACGAAGTTTTTATATATTATTTAGATATTTTTTTCACTGCTCAAAAAAAATAATATCAATGAAATTAAATTTACATATTATTGCTGAAACCATTTATTATATATAATATAATAAATAATAATATTTTGTTCGGAATTATAAGCGTGGCATTAAAAATAAAGCGACATGTGGATAATTTATCGCCGGAAAATGCATTTTCTACATGATTGTTAAAATAAAATCGGATCTTAAAATATATCTCATCTTTTCGTGTTGCAGATTCGTCCACGACTGTCAACCTATTAGAGGAAATATCCGAGGACGAATACGAAAACTCAACAGAGCCACCGATACCCAACCTAGGTGAGTACCTTTAAAATAAAATGTACATCTGGTTTTTTGTTGTCGTTAATAATTCAACAAACACAAAATTAAATTATACGAATCATTTGCGTCATATTGTAAATATACACACAACGCTTAAATTTTATATTGAATCCATCCAGTTTTTCCTATTAAAAACTGTGTGTTTGCGCTTAATTGAAAATTGAATTACATTTTAATTTCCCAGACGGAAATTGGAATAATTACTGCGAGTGCAAAACTGTTTGTCTTTGTTATTTCCATTGAAAACAATGTGTAATTAAACGGTTTACACGTATTATTCGTACGTTGGGTGGAAACCGCACGACCGGCTGTTTTTTTTATGTTGTTTTTTAATTATTCAAATACGATTTGATGGTGGCGAGCGGAATGGTGTTCACAATATTGATGAAACTGCTGAAATCTTTCGTTTTCCTGAGGAAATTAATTCAGACGTCCTGCCGGGTAGTCGATTGTTTCTTCCGTTCGGCGGCGGCGGCGCGCAGGTGGCGCCACCGGTCCGCAACAACAATATAAATGCAAATTTTCCGCAAATGCCGCTGTGTCATACGGACTATGCCGGAACAAATGAAACCATCCAGGATAATTTCTATCCAAAACAACGGCATGAATAAATTACATATTGAAGTTAACGGCAAACAAGCTGTGGGGACGCGCTCCCGCCATTTTGTATTTTATGACGTCGACTTATGGCTAATGAGGGATTGATTAAATATGCAAGAGGACACTGATGGCGTTTCCTACATATACCACCTTACAGATATAATAAATACGAATTCTGAAGACTTCAGCATCTTTGGCGATGCAAAATACAGCGGCGGAATCGGCTGAGCCGACCCGGGGATTACGTAGATTACACCCAAGCCCCGTATAACACGGTTTTATTGGTAATATGTCGAGACTTGTCAATTTCGTTTGTTTCGTTACATTTATCAGTTGAATTATCTGCTAGTAGAGGATGGTTTGAAAATTTTAAAAAGCGATTCTCATTCGCCGAAATTATTAAAAATAAAGTCTACACACCAGACCAGATATTCAATGCGGATAAAACAGGATTATACCAGAAAAGGATGCCTCATCGAACCTACATATCATAAAGCGAAAAACGTGTCAAGGGATTTAAGGTGGCGAAAGAAAGAATATCTTTACTCTTAAGTTCTAATTCTTCGGTGTTTAAACCCCCGTGCACTGAAAGGTTGTGATAAAATGAATTAACCTGTTTATTGCAGTTTTAAAACAAGTGTGTTATAAGTCACTGAGCGTTCCAGTAGTAGGTCTTATGGGATTACTTCTAATGTATAAAATTAGTTATTCATGATATGCATCATAATTTGGTCGATATTTTGGATTTTTTAACTGATAAATATGACGCGTAAATGACTACGCTCTCGGCGATGTCTCGCAGCAGATTAAGCTCTCGCAGCACGTGTCGTTCGCACGTTTCACTCGCGCTCGGTACATCGTAGCGGATGCGGACGAGAAAAAAATACATTTTTTTGGAGTAAAGAAGAGGATTGTGATTCAATAAATGTCGCTCTACTAATTTAATCCTATATCGCTTAAATGTTATTATATTATATTTAGTTTCTTAAACGAAAATGCGCTTATTACATATTATTATATTAAAATATAACTGTTTGAGATACATATAATGGCGCAATTAACCTCGTAATCCATATTTTCTGTTCAACTTAATGGCTAATGGCGAACTAAATTTGATATACTATATTTTTCCTACTTAGTCGATTAAGCCCATTCTCGTATAACCGAATTTGCGAATCTTTAAAACCATTAAACGCTATTAAAACTTTCGTGTAATATTGGAAATAAAAATGCATTCGAATGAATTAGATATACAATCAAAATTTGAATTTTTTCAGGTGTGATTTTGAACGAAAATCATAAGAGAACAAAGATAAAATTAGAATGTATGATATTGAGTCGTTCTGATTTTTATTCGCACGGCTCGTAGCACAATCTGTTTTTATAGTGAAAAACCGAGGTGGATATAAAATTTAATAATTCGGCTTTAATGAAGTCTCTAGAGCGTTTATTGAAATTTCACCCACTTCCACCACTACAAAGGATCCACGCTCTCTCACTTATTCGCTCATATATGTGAATGGGGAAAGGATTTTCAAAGGAAAAGCATGGCATGGTATGAATGACTACCGCAACGCAAATACCTGTACATTTTGCTGTTTTTAATAATAAAAAATCTTATTTCTAAATTTAAAATTAAATATTTCGGCAATACTGACAACATCCCCCCCATCCCTGGCAGCCTCCCTTTCATACCCAGTCGGGTAACCCGAACGACAACAAAGTTACGCCCGGGAGATTTTTATTAATTTTGTTCCTTGCGAATGTTTCCCGTTTGACAAGGTATTTATTTGCTGTCGGAGCTTATTACATTTTGTTTGCTTGGTCCTTGACCCATCATCCACCCTTCGGATATTGGTCCTACCTACCCTCTACCATTCGTCCTATTTTGCATTAATTTTGAAGAAAATTTCGAGCATTAACCTTGTCAAGTGAAACAATAAAAATATATTTAAATTTCGTTACAAGAAAGTGTACTGAATATATGAACGAAGCTAGCTACGTATTTTTTCAGATCATTCAATCAAATAAATTTAATTTTCAGCTGATTTAAAATGTCTTTGTTTTTCGTTTATGATTATAAACACTTACCTAAACAATTAAAATATATAATGTTTAACAATATTAAAGAATAATTAAATAAATAAATTTAAATTTTTATTTAACATTAATCTATTTTGATTTAATACGTATCTAGTATTTTATTTATTACTTGTTTAAATTATTTACTCCATATTCTCGACATTTAATACTTTGTGATAGTACTTATTGTTTTATTTAAAATTTTCCCTAGAGAAAAATCGTCTAGAAAATATCTTATACTGTTAGACATATATTACTTTGACACTTAACACTGCTGAAAAAATAATAATAAAATAAAGAAAAGAAAATACCTACCTTTTTTGGAGCCGACATTATTTGTTGATTACTTGTTTTTTTTTTAAAAAATAATTATCACTTTAAAATCAGTAATAAATTAAAACAGATGAGTAAGTAAGCTGGACATTTTAGGAAAATATAAAATAATAGTCGGAAAATTGGCAGCGAAAAATACGAATTTGTTTACTTATTATTATAAATATCTAGTAAGTCTGAACAATGCTAAAATAAAATGTAAAGAGACGATAGTTTTCATGATTTTTCTTAGCAAAGAAGTCATTAATGGGATTTACTAAAATACAAGTTGCTCAAATTAATATTTTTTGACACATAACTGTCAAAAAAATATTAAATTAGTATAAATAGCTGTAATTAATCAATTACAGTCATCCCTTCTATAACGCGTTATTTATTTTCTTCTACAATATTCTAATATTTTAATGGTCAAATTATATATTTCGTAAATACGCTTTAGTTGACAAAGGAGTTTGTAAAAAACATCGATTAACAATAAGCGTTAAAGGATTAAACAATTGGTATAATACTGTTATAATAAAATAATAAATATTATGATGAGTATATCTAATTTTTCTTAGTTTTAATTAAGCTTTGTTTTAATATTTATAATAAATTTTAATTTAAAGTAATAATATTTGTTTGATGATTTTTTTTAACATCCTGTATAACAAAAACGTTTGTATAGAAAAGCCTTTCCTTAATAACCACAAGGAAACGATAAGCCGTGCACTCTGCAGGGGTAGTCAAGTAAACCGAGCACACATCCATCGCCCCGTTCCGAATTAAAAAAAACAAAAGACCTGTGGCGTAGCTGGTACTGTGGTGGTATTAAGGCTGTACTGCGGTGGTACTAAGTTCCTATTGTGGTAGGAGGTGGTGGAGTGACGACACAGCGTAAATAAGCATTCGTGGGGCGTTCAACCTTTTTTAACCGAGGGCCGAACTGCAAGCCCGCCGTCACAGATGACCCCATGAATAAATGAGCCGAGCATCGACCCATTCCAGGGCCTTAATTTATAAGTAAACAGTCGGTCATAGCCGAGCCGGGTCTGGCCGAACAATCTGCCGTTTAACATTCGGTGTTTACCTTTAATTTAAATTTATCCGTTTATTTGAGGGTGTGGCTCTATATGAGGATGGGTGAGTGAAAATCTTCTTGGAAAACATTCATATACCTGACAAGCCTTTTTATACTTTTTAAAATCATCTATATTTTGAACGAATCTTTCATTTTCCGAAAAAGTTTCCTCCTGAAGCTTGCAGATTTATTCCTTCACTCTCAATAAGATTCAAAGATTAGCGACATAGATTGTATTATGGTGAATATATATTTTTTTTAACCATATCTAGTTTTTTAAACCATATACAGTCAGCCCTCCTACAACGAAGAAATCGGGACTACGTGACGTATTTACGAAATACGTAAATTTGTCCTTGAAAATTGAGAGGGAATGTCAAACTTATAATAGAAAACCGCATTATAGAAGGATTACAGTGAATCCATGTTGTAGAGACCGACAAAATAAAACTAATTATTGTAAAAAAAATAGATTTTTTCTTGTAGGTCTACAAATGCACGTTATATAACATTATTTTCTTGGAATTAAATAAATCGAGTTTATCTCTTCTTCCGTGGAGAGTTTTCTTCTTGATCCGATAGATTTTTATAGATGCGATCACCTTACATTCAAGGTCAACATTATTTTAAAAAGGTTCATAAGATAATAGTGCGTAGCCTTTTCAATTTTCATTAAAAAAATCGTCAATCTTCATGTATTTAATTAAATTTATTTATTGAAAAGAAACGCTACTGTATAAATTGTACGTAAATAGCGGGAAAACGTGAATTCCGGGTTCGTAAAAATGTTGTTCAAATGCATGTCAGACTGAATAATCTATTAAAATACAGCACTGCCTCGGTATACGTCCTTAATTTGTTCCAAATTTTTGGAACTACATGAAAAAGAAAAATACGAGAAAATGTTTAACACCTCTTAATAGATAAAATAAGCAAAAATAATTATCTTGTCCCTATTGGGTCCATTGAATCCATTTGAGGATCATTAGGATTGATATTTTCAAAAAATATGTCCAAAGAGCTTTGCTTCTTCATTCACTTCAGAATGTTTCGAAAACAACATATTTTCTGTTTAATCGAGAAAAAAAATGACTCACATTCAGACCAGACGGATTCAGACGCCGTCTATCCGGCTAGATTGTGCGCGGCACACAGGCGTCGGAAAATTAGAGGCGCCAGAAAATTTCTTATAATCGACGATTAATAATATATAAGTGATTATCCGTATTAGTCTTTTTAAGCATATCAGACGTACAGGGACGATAGTTGTGGTTCTGCACACACGCACCAGATACTGTAGCAGGCTACTGCCCATGAACCTACCCAGAAAGATAATAACTTCTATTAGGCACAACACAAATTCTTTTAAACTGAGTTCATTATTCTGTAGAGATGAGATAAATGAACAATAATAAAGTGATCTTTCCAAAACTCTTTCAGGGTCAAATCTATGTCAGAAGCTATTAAAATATTTCCAACTAAAATTTTCGCATAGAAACAGGATGTATAAGTTAAAATTGATCGTTTAATCAGTAACAATCCCTCTTAGAAATTGATTGGCCTCATACCAAGACAAGATTGATGAACATATGATTATCTCTTGTTTGTGCGGTACACAAATTCCTTTTTAATTTGTTTAATGGTATTGTACTATTGACTTGGGATAGGGATTGAGATATTGACACACTTCCTAAATAGTTTTGTAAGGATCAGATCACGCCAATGAATTTAAAGTGTTCTTATTCAGTTTTAGAGGTCTTTCTGATCTTCGTTTATAATTTTTTTAGTGTCAGATTTTTTACTTTAATCCCGTATCGAATAAAAATATCATACAAAATCGTCAATCTGTCTCCTCAATCTCAGGTTCTG
Organism: Philopotamus ludificatus; assembly: GCA_022495035.1. Taxonomy (NCBI): domain Eukaryota; kingdom Metazoa; phylum Arthropoda; class Insecta; order Trichoptera; family Philopotamidae; genus Philopotamus; species Philopotamus ludificatus. The sequence goes on along the minus strand of JAGXCT010033801.1, from coordinate 1,760 downwards.
ATATTTTTAACTAAGAATATAGAATAAAAATTGTCATTACTTTTCGTTGTTTTTTTTATTATTATTAAATTTCATAGTGCAGAGTTGCGTATAAATAAATTAGCAATGAATTATAGCATTCGAATAAATAAAGCCGGTTCTGCAGTTTCAATGAAACATTCATCCCCGGTTTAATTTATTGTTTCAACCCTCTGACCGCTCAGTGTAAATACACCAAACAGCGGTTAAATTTTAAACGGTCCGCGTATTAAACGCTGCCAAGACATACAGCGTGTCCCGCAGATTTAAATTATTAATATTCGGCCACGTGTACGTGGGGCCCTTGCGGTTGCACCCTAGCTCAAAAATCTCATATTATTTGCGGCTCTTTATAAAAGAGCAGTGGGTTCTTTTGAATTTTCCACGGCAGTTTACTTCGGTAATTGCATTGCATTATTCAACAAATCAACTTGTAGCGTGCAGGGCCGCTCCGTGCCTTAGGCGGGTCATTTATTCCGAAAATATTTTAAATGAGCCGTAATGAGGAAACACATTTTTATTATTTAATACGAGCTATGTGTGTGATATCCACCCATATGTACTGCAGTGCATTAATAGCAGATTAGCGTGAAATATATATTTTTTTAATTATAGTATAAGACTCACGTAAGACGATGCATTGACTGTGTATTTTCTTTATTTAAATCCGATCAAATCCGAGCGCAGATTGCTGAAAGTGGTGACTGATCTTTTTCAGACGGGAAAACTCGACTCGTTCGACGACAAAACAAAACTTTTTTCGTTAGTCCACTGATCTGTTCTAATCAATTCCCATTCCTGAATAACTTTCAGCGACAGACGAAAATAAAAAAAACAGAGTGACTGCAAGGTGGATGCGGGGGGGCAGGGACGCGCGGGGCCTTCAGACGCAGTCTATAGATTTCGTTATTTAAAGATTTGTATCAGTATAGTTTATATTAAACAGGGAGGCCAGTTGATTACCGAAATCCAATTAGTCTGTTACATCTGACCCCGTTTTAAATATTAAACCAGTAATGAATTGTTTATGCTAATTCGACGCCAGGGGTGGGCAACCAATTCGCGTGACTCGGCATGCGAATTTATTTGCGGTCTGTATCGGCCCGTACCAATCGTTTCCAAATGGAGCCGTAATGTCATATGAGTTATTGTGACGTCACAGACGCCATCGCTTTGACGTCTCGTTAAATATCGACGCGACAGACAATGTGACACAAAAATAACGCGATTGTGTCAGACGTGGCGTCAAAATAATAGAGAATGCTGAAATGAAAACAAAACATTTATTTTTCAGTATCAGTCAGAATGAAAAGCATATGTCTCGATATTTAAGCTAGATATATGCGGCATGGAGAACTCTCCAAAGATCCCATATTGACTATCATCATCATTATCATTTGCCAGCCACAAGGCTCTCACTTGTAGAGGGCACGGGCCTTACCAAACTCTCGAATGTCAGTCGAGATCAAAGGAACCTGAGTCTCACACGTGACGTAAGGGCTCCCCTTTTGTGTCCATACCGCAGGGACCCAAGCCGTCTTGGTATACGGTTTTTTTGTAAAGACTTTCTTTCTTGGCCATTACTGGCATTGGACGTACATCTTCTAACATGTTGGTATCGGATTTTACCCTTTCAACTGTGTCCAGATAAGTAGGAGGAGGTTTGTCTCGGTATTCGTATACACATGGACACCTGTTCATCGGAACAACTTGTTATTTGGGCCAAATGCCAAGAAACAAAT
>JAGXCT010033799.1:13911-58964 GCA_022495035.1 Philopotamus ludificatus | reverse complement strand
CGGCCAGGGCGAGGGCGGCAGGCGCGGCCCGCATGGCGGGGCCGCCGCGGCACTCCTAGCGCACCGCACCGCACCACCGCACCGACACCACTGATCCCGTGTTTTGATTCTCTTGGCCCAAACGCCACCGCCGGTAGACCAGATCCGACTCTTCTCTTTTGTTACTTTTTTAGCAAAATAAAACAATTATGTTTAAAGCGCATTTTTAACTCGTTAAAAATCAATATACAATAAGAAAAATACGCGGAACTGTCGTTTTAAAAAAATACTATTTATTCATCAATATTAAATTTATAATCTATATTATATTCAAAGTAGTCCCTATTTGATTTTCATTTGTACCCAGGATGAAGCTGTGTAAGACCGTTCTGAGACAGTTCCATCCCTTGCTATCCACCCGCGCCGCATATACCGGCTTGAGGCCGGTTTAATCGGTGCAACAGAAGCAGTTTTTTCTTGAAAGTCGATGCAGAGGAAGTAAATGCTCCGTAGCAAATTACACCGCTGACCAGGTCCATGTGTCCAATGGGGCACTCCACCGGGAGACTCGTAGAGGAAATGACGCATCGAACAGCATAGAGTAGATCGGGACGCGCAGCGTCCAAGTAAGGTCAGGACCACAGAACGTGGCTGTAATCCTGACAGACCTGGCCACGTCAGCAATGTGGAGGCACCTCCAAAGGTTAAACTCTTTAGATGTTACCCCCAACGGATAAATTAATCCGACTCAAATTTGACAATTATTGAATTATATTGACTGTCAATACCCTTGCAAATTTAAACGGTAAATATTGTCGTGATCGCGTCCAGTTCTTTACGGTGACGTGTAACGGCGATCCAATGGCTGCTGACGTGTCTGTTCCCAAGGATAGTGAGCATGTGACGATGATGCGATGTCTCCTGAATCTGAAGATGTCCGATATGCGCGCGGCTTCTCTGATGTCGTCTCACAGCGAAGATAACCTTCGGAGGTGTAAGGACGATGATGTGCAGAATTACTGACTTAGCGGAAGCGGAAGTTCAGCGGTTTACAGCTTTGATGAATCGGATTCTTCATCGTGAGAGTGTGCGTCCGAAGAGCTGAGCTCCAGTCGGAATTTTCGTCTAAACAAGACTCAGACAAAGTCTAGGATAGCTCCAACTCAGGGTGAAGCTCCAATGCTCTGGCGTTTGTTGCTTGGTTGCCCCACTTTATAGGGCGCGGGCGAATACCGTTTCCACCCCAGACGTGTTTTTTACGTCTGCGATATTTTTCTGGATTCCATTTAATAATTGTTTTGCAAACAATAGTATTTCGAGGTAAAAGTTTATTGTCTTTTAAGTGACCACCACAACTCTTCAAGTTTAGCCTTGAAATTCCCATGGCCAGTCAGGAATTGACTGACCCAGAAGTTTGGGAAGAACCAGCTACAATTAAGCTTGGCTCTGATATCGTGAAAGAAGAGATAGGTAGTCCGCCCTTTGGGGCAGGAATCCCACCGCTCCTTCCACTGATCAAGAGCCGATTCACGGACGCGTGATTTTAAAGTTACCAAATATTCGCCCTCGATTGGACAAATTGTAGTGGCGACGACGGCAACAAAACTGACGGCCCTCAGCTGAATTTTAAGGTCGAGCGGAAGGATGGCAGAAATAATTAACAGTGATGCGGTTGAAGAGGTGCGATAAGCGCGAGTGAGATTAAGGAGGAGCGGGCGCTACCCCATTTGATATAGCATAAACTTGTGCCAGAGCCTTTACTAATCTTCGAAGCACTTTTAAAACGTTATTTTCAGTAAAGCATTTAGTCCTTCGATTGTCGATTCCGACTTTATCTCCAAAATGGAAATTGGAAGCAATCGAGGGGCCACGTCGGATAAATACGGGAGCTGAGGCAACATAAAGTTGTGGTTTTAAGTCAAAATTCTTTCCACATCTTCCATAAGTAAAAGATTTGCCAAACACACATGACCAGGCGAAACCTTTTTAAAAGTCAACAATAAAACATCGAATATGGGTACTCCAATAGTTCTTTGATAGAACCTAAGCCCAAACATGTGTACATTTGCAGTTGAATGTACATTCGTCTAAAAATTCAGCAAATCTCTCATCAATAGTGCGCCAAGAGTAACAGGCGCCTGTGTGCAGAACTTCATTTATCGCCTTTGTTCGACTGGTGTGCTTAAAATGTCTTTAACCATGACGGGACGACGACATAACACCAAATTATTAGTATTTGTTCAAACAGTGAACAATAGAGAGGCTTTAGAGAGAATTATTAAATCAGTATAAATATCCAAGTTAAAAAAGAAACCATTGTCCTCAGTGTAGTTTTATACGGGAACCGCGAATGGAGGTGTATTGTGCCACTCACTCGGCTACCTACTATAATTGTTCCTTAAATATCACAGGGTTTCCGAATCTCTATTTATCACCTTATAATTCCGACCAAGGGGGGGGGGGTTATAAGACATTTATAAGAACACTGAAAAAACTACCGAAGTAAATGATATCTTGCTATCAACTGATACAACCGAGTCAATATGCCTCCACTTTAAACATGCTTAGGATTAACCACGTAAAGATGTGTAGAAACTCATGCTTTGGATTAACCAAGTAGAGGTATCTAGAAACATTTCTTAGCATCTGTCATCAGTAATTGGTGTAGAGATGCGGCTATCCCGGGCTAGGTTGCCCCGGCTCCCTACCCATCCAAAGGCAACTGCCGGGATAGTACCTTGAGCCGTTTCCCACCACATTACTTCTTCAGGTCCTAGGCCGTGTTGGAAACGAGGAAACTCGTACTGAAGGAAGCAATGCCACACCCAGCGGCTGTTTTAGACTATCACTAAGGCGTGCAATGTTGTTCTACCGGCCTAAAGATGGGCCCACCTTCATAAGGGTAGTGGATCAACCTGTACCAGGATTACGTAGCCAACTAATAGAAGCAACCCCAACAACGAGCACGCGAAGAATAGCTAAGTAAAAGCCATACGAATTTATCATCATTCTTAAAGCTTTTCAAATCATCTTGCCTTAACCGTTTCCCAACTGAGCTGGTATCATTTTCTAGTAATTGCAAGTTGGAATTATTCAATTTTTCTGTGATGTTTATCCTTTTATTCTAGATAAGAAATACCTATTCTTTAAAATCTTATGACTCGGGTTCTTAGGATTCAGGTTTCCTATTCATCTTAATCGAAAAGAAATAAAAATGAAATTCATTCAAAAGCGTTACAAGATTCTTAACATTTAAGAATAAAGATGACAACGTAGTTATATTCTTTTGTACATATTTCTTATTATATAGATAAAAAGAATATGTGTGTATATGAAATACTATACTTTAATTGCCGCAAATAAACCAGCAGGATTAAAGAGTAAGGGGATTTTTAATATAAAGAAAAAATATATAAATTACCAGTGTATTTATTCAGACATTATAAAAAATCAAAGGTTGTTTTAGATAAAATCATAATTAGTCTTTGTAAATGGAAATTTGAATACTGTTTTACAATAAGGCAAATATTACTTCGAAACATGAAATGATTTTTTTTTTATAATTACTGACCATTTTATCAACTATAATATATCTTAAATTTAATTAATTAATGAACATTAAATAAATGCGAATATGAACAATGAGAATTAAATCTCTCATGAAATGAAACGAATAAAAAAATGATTTTTGTTCACTGAACATTAACTGGAAAATTGTAGAAAAAAATAACAACAAACTTTCTGGCGAACGACCGTTCACAATGTGTGCAACTAAATAATATAAATATTATAATCAATGTTTAATCTCAATGCTCATATCCAAATAAAATCACAATAACACAAATGGGTTGGTGAGAATTCGACAAACTGCAGCTCAAATCGACACATTACATATCGCTGTTTAAATCAATGTCTTTGTGCAGTTTGATTGATTCCAGTTGAAGTTTTTCTCTTTGTAGAATTAAGACCTTGCGCTCCATTTTCAAACGTTCTTTCTCTAGCCTCATGTTTTCTTGTTCTTCCGTGAGTTTACCCATTTCATTCCGAAGTTTTTCCGCCTGAAATAAGAAAAATATTATATATTATTCGGATATATGTATATCACTTTGCAGCAGATCATCATAACTGAGAATGTATCGACTATTATTATTAACCTAGACGTGCCGATGGGGTCTAATTGGGATCTCAAGTTTTTTATTTTTGTCGAATAACTCTTAATATAAATTATACATGTCACAAACTTTATGTATTTGTCTAAAAAAGTCCAAAGAATAAATATTATAAATAATAATCATCCTCCTTTAATGTCTGCAATCACAAAAGTAAATAAAATCAACAATATTCACATCTGTTGCCACTGGCACTATGTTTTTTCTAACTCGCATCCGGTAAGATCTGCCAAGAGGGAATTGAACGTACGAGTGACACGTGCTGTGAGAGCTCAGTCTACGACGAGGCATTAACGAAATCTATCATTTACGCATCATATTGTTTAGTTAACCTAGCCGTGCCGATGGGGCATATATGGGACCCCAAATTTTAATAATAACTCTTTTAATATAAATCCTATGTGTCACAAGCTTTTTGTATTTATCTAAAATAGACTTAATGAATAAATATAAATAATCATTGTCCACAATTACAAAAAAAAATAAAAACAACAATTTAATTTTACATGAGCACGGATGGGATGTTTTTTATCGCTCCGTACTGGATATGAGCGCCAAAAAACCACTGCACATGTGCAGGTATGAACGAGAAAAAACATAGTGCTGTACTAGTGGTGAAATAACAAGCGACGAGCCGGGGGCGTGCTTCAATCGCGGGCGGAACATCGTCATCGATTAATTTTAATTTTCCCCCATTCTTTTATCGACACCAGAACCAGAACCAAGATTATCTAGCTATGTAAAATAAATCATACTAGGCTTTGGTTCGGCATCTTGAAAGACATATTATTATTATTTATTTATGTGGCCTTCTAACCCTGAGAGGAGTCTTTGCCACCTCGAGGACACTACACGATCTCCAGTAGAGACACGCCCGTCCCAACCCTGATGCAGGACTGTGATGGTCTCCTCCAGGTTATCTTGGCTCTTCGAATACAGGTCAGGTTTTCAGCCATGAGCCCGGGAGCCGAGCTGTCAATGCCCGGATTGTAACAATAATAATCAGACGAGGCTAGGGCCAATTCGTATTTAATTTATGGTCTGATTGGGTGCTACGGGCACCCCCTGTAGCACACATGTTACTGAATTGGCCTGGATAGCGGCCTGGCTTTTCATAGCTACGTAGAATCTACGAAACCATGATTGTGCCCAGCCGCCATCTCCGCCACGTCTAATACCAACAAGCATTAGATATCAGGATATGTCAATGGTGGTTTAAAAAATAATTCCAGAAACATTATTTTGATAAATAAACCTGGAAGAGGACAGCGTAATGAAGTCATGTGAATAAAGTGGCTTTGAAAACTAATATTGATGCGAAACTAATGATGAATGTCCGCGAATTACCTCATAAGATCAGAGTATACTGAACTATTACTCAAAGATGTCTAAAAAATATAGGAAAAATTCAAAAAATAAGTGTTTGGGTCCCGCACTAGTTGTCGAATCGCAACAAAACGGAATTTATAATAAATGTGTCTCAACATATTTATTATTTATTTATTTATTTAAAGACAATGCATAGTTGGCCTTGCAGAGTGATCCAATTTGCCAACCACGCATAATAAATTGTTATACAAATAGTTACACAAATGGCATAAAAGAGAAAAAAAAATATGTAGATAAAGTATCTAGGTAAATAAGTATCGTCATTAATTGATCTTCAATACGATATTAAAAAATCTCATATAAGAGATCGACGAAAAGGTGGTACTTTACATTGAAAATATCTACGTAATCAGCCAAGTTGTTTAGTAAACTGATTGATCTGACTACCGGAGAGTTTCAGAGAGCATGTGTCCGTATGGCGGAAGAAAAAGCACACGCGAACGAGCTTGATGGTAGTGAGGTGACGCCCATATGGGCAACCGGCACAGTACAAGGGGGTTATGTACTGCACCAACCAACCACAGGAGTTGGGTAAATATGAGGATCTGCTAAATGACAATAAACAACAGGAAAAACAATGCAGCATCATTCGGAGACTGAAAGCCGGGGACGACAGAATATTCAGGTCACTTTTGAACCCATTTAAAATTTCTTAGACTCTAAAACAGTGGTTCGTAGCCTGGGTTCGATCGAACCCTAAGGGTTCGGTGAGTCAGTTTCCCGGGTTCGGCGGAGGTCAAAACACACACCCAACTTATTGTACGATATTATGAAAAATGATACGACGTACGATATAAGGGTTTGGTGAACGCGCATATGAAACTGGTGGGGTACATCCAACATGGTTAAGAACCACTGCTCTAGAATCTATTAGCCTTTTCCACTCCATGGGTCAGACTTATTGGCTCTATGGATGCTTCTTATTCATTTTCCCAATAAATATCTCTTTTAATAAATTTGTAAAAAAAATATAATGAGATAGATTCGACTAAAATGGACAGATTAGAAAGCGTTAAAAGTATTAAAAATCTTACTTCTAGATTTGAACATAAATCTAATCACTTCCGATAACAGAAAAGTACCTTATAAATAAATAAAAAATTAAATTCACTACCCACATACCTTATTCGGCGATAATTTAATCGGTACCTCCTTCTCAAAAGGATCACTTTTAAAATACGATCACAAAATAAGATAATAGCTATCATTGATTAACCACTAATCGTATCATTAATGAATGTTGTTCTTAATAAATAAATTAAACCGATACAAATCACAAGCTATCAAATCAGTCAATTGATTAAAAAGATATCAAATCAAATAAATCACAATAATATAGTAGATATGATTCCTTATTTTTTACTACTCCATTTATGTGACAATTTTTTAAAGAAAAATTAGGGGGATTCAATTTATTTATTAATAAAGAGGTATTATTAGATTTTAGTCCTCGCCATATATATATAAACATAGTGTTATAGTTTTTATTTACCTATTATAACTAATAAATTGTATTTCCTAGAGTTCAGTGCGTTGCACATGTTGAGGTTTGAGTTCTTCTATCCGCTTTATGAAATCAGTCTTTTCTAAGCAACCCTCGCACGCCTCATCCCAGTCGTTTAGGATTTTTTTAAGATCTCTGACTTTTAATTTCTTAAGATCTACGCTGTTTAGGTCGATTTCCTTATCGTATCGCAGTTCGCAAATTTGAGAGTCTTTTTTCTTGAGCTTTTCGCATATCTTTTCTGCGGGAAGCGACCAACTGAGAGGCTTGGACATTTCTCCGAGAATGCCGGTGGCGGATTCCTCGAGGCCGCCGAGATAATAGCAGAAGCGATTTTCTTTGTTTTTCGACGTTTTACAGTACTTTTTGAATTCTTCTTCGATTTTCTTAAAGTCAGTCTTGGTTTCCGCCGAAAGGCCGGCGGCGAATTTTTCAATGGTTTTGATGCAAACTTCGCAATCGCCTTCTTTCAGGGCTTGGCCCCCGATCACGCACATCAACAGCGCCGTAAATAAGAACGCTCTGGTCTCCATTGTGCAGCTGATCACTAACTGTTCGCGGCAATGACAGCTTGGCCTCTTGCCGACTTGACAGCTAGCTGGCGACACGCGATTGGTGCACGTTGCACGACCTCCACGGGGTTACTTTGCGCCGAAATGAGTTGCGACACGTATTCGTAAAACTTCCCGTTAATTTTGCTTCAACGTTAAAAAATTCTAAACTGCATAACGCTTCGCAATATTTAATAATGTTAATAACAGCGATTACTATTTAAAAAAAATGTAAAAAGATGTAAAATAAAAATGAAAAAGGGGGGGAATATTAAATATGTACATTTTAGTCGAAATCTATTACACGGCCGTTTGTTACATAAAAAAAATTAAAGCCATTATTATGCTAAAATTGTAAATTAAAAATATAATAATTTTAAACCTTATATTAAATTGATATTAAAATTAAATATTATATTTTAATTTAAAAAATTAAGCAAAAAATATTTTAGCGAAAAGCAAAAACACATTATTATACTTATATGAAATTGCACATTTGTTTTATTACCGAGTGGTATAGGTTTCAAAGTGGATCCCAATTCGAATATTATGTATGAATTCGGATACCGGGACAACAAAATATAAATTTATTATAAAAGAGAATATTATCTGTGTAAAACAAATACAGTCAACCCTCCTAAAGCGCTTCCCTCCTATAGAGCGGCGTATGCGGCAGCCTCTCCTATAGTGCATCATTCTAGATAGTCGTTTTGTACAAAACGCTTAATTTTAAAGGTCATATTACATACTTGATTGCGAAATAAAGCTTTTGATTGACAATAAAATATAACACGCGCGCGTAAACAAAATAAAAATAGAACAAAGTCATTTAAAATAATGGAATGAATAAATGTTTGATGTATTGATTTCATTTAATTTACCAAATAAAATTAAAAAAACCTAACCTCATTTTTTTATGGGTGTCCAGTGCTTTATAGAACGTGTTTCTGTGGTGGTGCAATAGGAGGGTTGACTTATAACATTTTTATTGAACATACATATTAGTGTTTAAATATGAAATACCAAAAATTTCAATAACAAAGACAAGGATTGAGCTTCTTGATGACAGAGTGTAGTTCTAAGACAAGATCCATATTGATTTTGGAAAACAATCTTGCTATATCTCAAATGAAACTTACAGAGTAGTTAAAAAAACATTTAAAATGTTACTAATTCTTAAGATAAAAGAAGTAAACCCGTAGTTTAGATCTTTTTACACAATTTATTATACATTAAGTGGAAAAACCAATGTTATGGCTTGTAGGTAACATGCATATTATTTTGATAAGGTATATATATTGTATATAATACTATCATATAATAGTATATAATAGTTAAAATAATTTATAATTCCGTTAGTTTCGCAAAAAGTAAATTTCCCTGCTAATACACCGAATGAATATCACCAGAACAAGAAAGGGAATGTTCAGAACAGTCTCTAAATTGTACAAAGAGCAATTTACGAAGCTGATGGCTACATTGAGAAACACTAATCCCAACTTTGTGAGTTGTATCCATATGGAGGCCCAACTTCTTGAGGCTCACGAAAGAATGACAGGTAAATTATTTTATTTTATTAATTAAGTGTCACTCAAATGCATATATTGCATCAGATTACTCCCACTTCAACGACCAGAACGTCAGTAACCCCCTCCGTTGCGCGTGCAATACATCAAATATTGTTGTAAGTTTTGAATCTCTTGCAAAAACTTATAAACTGAATGAATCTACTGTTCGTACAATTAAAAAAAACGAAATAACTGTTAGAAGAAGTCTCACCTCCGGATCCTGATCAGTTCTATAAATATACCTCATACGTTAGAGGTGTTATAAAATTTAAATGTCGATTTATTAAAATCTATTAATAAAATTGTATTTTTTTTTATGCCTGCGTTTTGAGTTTTCATGGAACCTATCCCTTACTTTATATAGACTCAAAGTCTCGATTTACGCGGATTTTTATTTTCTGGAACCTATCTATCATTTTTGTATGAGCTTGAAGTCTTGATTTACGCGTTTGTTTCTTGGAACGTATCTACCGCGTAAATCGAGGGATTGGTGTATTACTATTGCATTATTATTGTATGTGTATATTTGTATATATATTATTATAATTATATTTTATTATTGTTAATATCACTATTTTATTGTATTTATTTGCATTATTATTGTATGTGTATATTTGTATATATATATATTATTATTATTACATGCTACTATTGTTAATATCACTATTTTATTGTATTTTTTTGCATTTTTATTGTATGTGTATATTTGTAAATATATCTTTATATGTATTATTATAATTGTTTATGTTTTTTTTTCTTTTAATTGTAATAAAACATTTTCAAAATAAATTTATATGTATACAATGGTTTTATGTATTATTGTATTTGTTTCTATCCCATTCATATATACCTATCATATGTATGTATATGGATTTGTATTTATATTACTGTTATTATATGCTATTATTGTTATTATTACTATTGTATTGAACTTATTTTCATTATTATTGTATTTGTATATGTATTATTATTATTGTTGATGTTTTTTTCTTTTAACTTTGTAATAAAACATTTTATAATTATACAATGGCTTTTTGTTTCAATCCTATCATATATACATCCATTCCTGTATATATATATCACTTGTATGTATATTTTTTTGTATATATATTTTTATTATTACATGTTATTATTATTATATTTTTATTCTTATATGTTATTTCGAGAAAAAAACTGCTTTTGTTGCACCGATTGAACCGGCCCCAAGCCGGTATGTGCGGTATGGGTGGATGGCAAGGGATGGAACTGTGTCGGACTGGTCTGACACAGCTTCACCCTGGGTACAAAAGTATTATATGTTATTATTGTTATTATTACTATTGTATTGTATTTATTTGCATTAATATTGTATGTGTATATTTGTATATGCATCTGTATATGTATTTATATTATTGTTATTATTACTATTGTATTGTATATATTTGCATTATTATTGTATTTGTATATGTATTATTATCATTCGTTATTATTGTTTATTTTTTTTTTTTAATTTTGTAATAAAATATTTTATAAAATAAATTTATAAGTATACAATGGTTTTTTATTTCTATCCCATCCATATATACATCCATCCCTCAATTTATGTAGTGGAAAACATGCAAATCGGGAATGTATTTCTTTTTTTATCCAAAATCTCATTATCAATGGCATACAATGTTCTCTTGAATTTATCAAAGTAGTAATAGATTTTGTCATAAACAAATTCCTAGGAAGGAGCGCTGATCAGCAAATAAAGAAAATTAGATTTGAGAAATAAAAGTCTGATTTATAAAATCATAATAAGAGCCGTAATGACTAATGTGGCGCAGGTGTAGGGCTACACGTCACTTGCAACCCTGAGAATACTTCAAATGATACAGAATATTATTCTACGATTCGTCCGAAATACAATTCTTCTGTTACTCGTCCTCATAAGAGAAGTTAATTAAGCAGGCAGAGTTTATTGAGTTCAAAAAAGTATTCTATCTTGTTATATACACATAGATATATGAAAGATTTATTATAAAATGTAATGTAAAGTTTTAGAAGGGAGTGTAAAAGAGTGTCAGTAAGCGACAACGAAATCGTAGCAGTGGTCTATTTAATGTACAAGGTTTGTCAGCAACTGCCAATTTTCCTTTTCGTCTGAGTTCCATATCTGATTTTCATTTTTATTTCTATTAAATATAAATGTGGAAATTTAGCATTAGTCTACTGCCGGTCGCAAGAGCCCTGACGCTGCGCGACGCAGTCCGTGCGGCCGACAGCAGATGATGAAAAATAATAAAGAATGAAATATATACAACGAAATCGTTGTGTTAATAATTAAATATTATTAATTATAACTGTTAATAGTTGTCGCTTTGGTGGTATCAATCATTGGTTTTTTATGAAATTGACAAGGGTATTTTCTCACATTTATACTAACCTCTAAAAATAACAGCTCTTGCGATGTCGTTATGGAGTCTTTTTCCATTATTTATGAGAGTCTAAAAATAACGATTAACGATGTAAAGTTAAATATAAATGTACAACATTAGAAAGAACGAAACGGTCTTAACTGTTGAATTATTGTTGACTGTTGACAATCCCGCGAACTGACAGCTGCAACGGCGACAATGGCCGCAATGTGAACAGTTATTTGACTTTGGATCGCATCGATTTTTTTTTTTCATATTAGTTCTATTTGTCTTTCGAGGCGGTTATCTGAACTTTTATGCTTTCGTTAAAGAATGACTATTCTTTTTTGATAAAAAAAAAATAATAATATTATACGTTTGCAATCATATCACTTTTATTTTAGAATAAAAACTTGTTTTCTGAACTTTTGAAAATCAAGATGAAATTAGTTAATAGAAAGATTTTAATAGTATTGCAGTGAATCATATGTTTTTTCTGGAAACCAATCAAATTAAAATGGTTTAATTTAATGTTTTTTTATAAGAAAAATTAGGAAGAAGCGCGCACCTAATCGTTTTAATTTTATTTTGCGCAATCTCTTGCACATAAATTTTCCAGGAGAGATATTATTTTTAGATTCTGGCAAATCGTAGCTCGTCGCTTTTAAAACGATTTAAATAATGCGTATAATTTGATAACGAATAAATTTTGTTATAAATTAAATGTACATATTTTATTAAAATTATTGGCGAAACTCTCCAATTTGCACTCATCGAACGCCAACGAGGAAATTCTGCGAGCAGACGTTTATTTTTGATTTGGGTCGTTTATAAATAAACGTCCAGTCTACCGACACGGAAATAATTGCGCGATGGCGGATATCGAATCTCTTTGTGCCAAAATTATATAATAAAAAAAGATACGGAAAACTGACGTCATTTATTTACAAATGGCCGCCTGGTTGTCTTGAAGGATGGAGCCGTCGGAGCTAGCGGTATCGGTGGAGGCCGCGGAAACCGTGGCGGAGGCGGTGGAGGAAGCGAAGGCGGTGGACGTAGCGGAGGCGGTGGAGACTGCGGAGACAGCGGAGACTGCGGAGGCATCAGACTGGGCCAGCACGTGCGAGGAGCTGCGGCGGGGCAGCCGGCCCCGAAGAGCGGCCGCCGCCCGAGAGCTGGCGCGCCGCCTGTCGCGCCCGGCCTCGCCCGCCTCCGAAACTGTGGTTAGAGGCGCTCTGCTGGCGGCGCTAGCTGATGAGGCCGAGTCCGTCCGCGCAGCCGCCGTGACGGGGGCGCGACTGCTGCTGGCTACGCAACCTCCATCGGCCGAAGGTGTTTCGGGAGCGACGGCGACACTACGCGCGCGCTTGCTGTCTCCGGGAGCGGAAGCCGCCGAACCCTCCGAAGAGTTGCGCCTGCAACTACTACAGCTAGCGCGACAACTGCTTGTGCTTTACCAACCCACGCCACACCTCGAGCCCTTTTACGACGACTTTGTCGATGTCTTGATCAAATGTTGCGACGACGAATACCCGGAAGTCAAAAAAGAAGCATGCGAAACGGTCACCGTCCTTGCCGACGCCCTCCCGAAACATTTTCATATGAGGTGCGAAGCGTTGGCCTCGGCCGTCGTTCCCAACCTCACCCATCGCCACATGAAAGTCAGAATTGCAGCCGTCCAAGCTATAGGTAATCTTAAAGCGACGTTTATTAAATTGCGCAATATCTAATGATAACGATTGTCATGAATATTCTATTTTATATTACTTAATATAACTTTCAGGCGTCATTGTCGTAAACGGCGATTCAAAATGTTTCGAAATTGTGGTTCCGGCGATCGGTGCTCTGATGTTCGACGAAAACAATCTAGTGCGTATGCAGGCTATTAGAGAAATCGGCAATTGGATGATTAAATTCCGCGATCGATATTCCTATTGGTATCTAACGATTCCCCTCATGTTGTCCGGGTAAATATAATAATTTATTATTAGTGCATGATTTCGTCCGATCGAAAATTAAATAACCGTTCGTTTTATCACAGCCTTTGCGATTCTACCGAAGATATTCAAGTGGAGGCCACCTCCCTCTGGGAAAAAGTTGGTCTTCTATATATCGAAGAAAACGAAGAAGAGTTGAGGGATAAATTAGATATGAAAGAGACTCCTCGACATGTCTTGCGTAAGTGCGTCTTTTAATAAAATGTTATTTTGTTCCATATTAATTTAAATCTCAATTTTTAGTATCGCGTCCAAACTTAGGATGTCGCACTTTAGTCATTAAGAACATGAGAAAAATCGTTCAAGTCATCACAAAAGGTATGTCGAATGATAATTCCAAATATTTCTCAAAAAAAATATTTTTAATCGTTATACGTGTAAAATATTTCAGAAATGGAGAGTTGGCAGTCGCATATCAAATTGCTCTCGGCTAAAATTTTGGGCCAGGTTATATTGCACGCCGAAGAGCGAAACCTGCATATAGACATTATCGATTGTTTGTTGCTCGGTTCGAAAGACGAAGATGAACATTTTTCTTTTGAGGTTTCTAAACGTACATTTGAATTAGTTTCGTTGTGTATTCATTTTCCCTAAAGTGACGTTTGATTGTTAGATTCAACGAGATTCGGAGTACTTGGGTTATTTCATTCCACCGAGCGTTTGGATCGATCTGTTGATTGTGGAGTTTGATTCGTGGAACGCTCTCCTTATCATGGCGAATCTCATAAAGGGTTCTCGACCGGAAGACATCAGCAATAACAATCACAAAATAATAATGAAAGAGATGACTCTCCCCCGTCTCATGAATATTAGAGTCGTAAGAAATATGCCGTTCGTAGATTTTATTATTTCTTAATAGAGTTTGATGTTCATTATTTTATTTAATTATTTTTAGCCAAAATACCAAATGAATTCGCTGCAAGTATGCGAATCGCTGATCAATGTTGCGTCGATTAATTGCCAAGATATTAGTAACGAGATGTTCAGAAAAATATTTACAATTTTTGCGATGCCGTGTAATACGCAAATAGAAAATTATGCTCTTTGTATGATATTTTTTTTAACACTGATGTTTTATTATATATTTTATTTTCACTAAAGATATTTTTTAATTGCGTATAGGTTTAATAGAGAAATTACGTGAAACAATTAAAGTCGGTTCCGATATCGACGATTTCTATTGTATTTATATACGTCCGCTATTAGTCGATATTACCAGCGAAGCTTGTTTTTGGACGATTGAATCTCCCGAGGCTTTGATCTTGAAGGCAATTTTACTACATACAGGTATATATCTTATTTGGTGCTAAGTATGTTATCTCATGTCAGTGTCGAACGTGTTCGCGATTGCAGTTGGTACACAATCATGATTTCGTAGAATTTACGGAACTGAGGAGCCTAGTTCGCTTTCTGCGCCCGTAGCATACGATCAGACGGTAAATTTAATATGATTCTGACTTAACCACGCCCGATAATTATTGTTAAAATCCGCTCGTTGACAGCTCAGCTACCGGACTTAAAGCTGGCAACTGACCTGTATTGAAGAGCCTAGTTAATCTGCAGGATAACCATAGCAATCCTGACTTCAGTGTTGAGTTGGATGCATCTCTTCTGGAGATCGTGTATTGTCCTCCAGATGGCAAAGACCCGCTTCTGGTTGGAAGGTCATTTAAATAAAACTTGCTTTAATGTAGTCTCAGATTTATCGTTTGAACAGGTTTAGGGGCTTCAAAATGGAATGTACCCTTGCAGTCCCACCATACCTATTTTTTTTAAGATGCTCTTGAAATCTCGACGGCTAGTTTATATTTTTTTTTAATAGATGATGTCGGATTACTTTTGATTTCGGCAGTCTGTATCATCATCATCCACTTTACCAGGTCTTCCACTTATAAGGGCTATTTTTAACCCAAATTTTCCGATCGAAATTTCTTGAACTATCCTTGATACTTGCGAACATCCTTTTTATCTCCATTACACCACCAATTTTTTTAGAGGTAATTGTTGCTGTTCATTTATTTTAAAAAAAGCATCATTCATCATGGGCTCAACAACCCTATTGTAGAGTCCTGGCCTTATCCAGTACCCTTCTTTATTTTATCCGGTCTGCCGCCACATCGCTTCATCTTCCGGTCTCCACAGTCCAACCTCCTCAGCCTTGGTCTTCCTTTCCTTTGAGGACATGGAGACTTGTTAACCATTAGGCTGACTGTCCCGCACCTTTGATACGTGATCGGCCCATTGGAGTCTGTATATCCTTGTATTGTCGGTTCAGCTCCTCGTTGCTTCAGATACGGCATTCCATGTCGTCGAATACAGCTCCAAATATTCGTTTCGGAATTCTCCTCTCCATGATATCCAGTTGTCGCTCATCTTGTTTTGTCAAAACCCAACACAATCATGGTTTCATAGATTCTACGGAGCTATGAGGAGCCAGGCCGCTATCCAGGCCAATTCAGTGACGTGTGTGCTACCGGAGGTGCCCATAGTACCCGATCAGACCGTAAATTAAATACGAATTGGCCCTAACCTCTTCTGATTATTTTTGTTACAATCCGTGTGCAACAGCTCGGCTCCCACGCCAATGGCTGGAGACCTGACCCGTATTTGAAGAGCCAAGATAACCTGAAGAACGTCAGTCACAGTCATGACATCATGGTTGAGACGGAGATGTCCTTCAGGTGGCAAAGACCCACCTCAGGGTTAATAGGCCATGTACAGTTCAACCTCCTATAGAGTTCACTTCTATAGGGTTTGCGGCGGTATTTTTGTATAGCGTTCCCTCCTTATAGTTAAAAAAAACCTAACCCTAAATTTTATATGGGTGCCTAACTTTCTAAAGCGTTTTTTTTTTTCTATAGCGTGGTCTGAACGTTATAGAAGGGTTGACTGTATTATTTAGTCTTAGTCGTCAAAACTCAACTATGAAAAAAGTCAACCAAAAAAATGATATATTATTGAATGTTTTAATTAATTATATTTTTTTTTCAGGATCTGCCGTCGGGTTGCACTTACATTTATTATCTCCTCTATTAGTTGAAATACTTACGTCGCGTGTGTGCGGAAATCTAAAATTGGACATATTCACGAGTTTATGTTCGTTGTTGTTGCGCAGGGACGAACGTTTGAAATTGGCCGAGCCGCCCATATTAAAAGCTTTTATTAACGTCGTACTAGAAAGTGCGTATTGTTTAATCCGTATTTTTTTAATCCATTTATATATTGTAAAATGATGTTCGATGTGCGTTTTTAGATATTATTCTGCCGTCATTGGAATGGAAAGTCGGTCAGATAGCCGAAAGTCTCCGATCGCTCGCCGTCTGTTGTCTGTGTGCGATTTTGCAAGACGGCGACACTACACAAAAAACCGAGGGCGATGTCAATTTCGAAAACTGTCAAATGGTTTAAACTATATCCGTATGATTTATAATTCTGTTACGTAATCGATAATATACGACGAATTTATTTACAGCCAATCCAAGTTTTCACGGATAAAGAGGATTTGTTAAAGTATGTCGATAGCTTACTGCCTTCGCTCATCGCTCTTATCAAAGATAAATCGAAGATGACGAGGATATACGCATTAAAATCAATTTATTGTCTGGCAAAACAAGCCAAAAAAATGGACTGTTTCAGTGTGGAACATCTGCATAATACGTATAAAGGTAAATAAATTATTTAAATGTTTGTTTGATCTTTTTTATATATATTCGAATTAAATTTATATTTTATAGATATTATGCCTTGTTTGGACGATTGCGTTGATACAGTCCGACGGTATGCCGTCGAAGCGTTATGTTCTTTGTTCATGGCCCGTCCTGAACCGTACGACGTTACCATATATAATACTCACATCGATGCCTTATATAACGCTATGTTAATTCATCTGGACGATCCCGATACAACGTTCCAGGAGGATATTTTAGGTATTCATTTCTCTTTATATAGGATCGATGCAAAAGTTTTGACTTTTTTGTATGATGCTAACAAAAAAACGTTTTTTTTCTCTGAATTTATGAATAATATGTGTATTTTAAATTGTCAAAAGATAAAAAGATATTTATAGTGTTCCTCTGGTGCTCATCAATGGAGAGTGTAACTGAAAAAAATCAAATTATGCCATATTATACTTTGACGACCAAGACTAAATACATGCCCATATGCCAAGGACGAATCCTTGAACCCCTGAGAGTCGAAGAGTACAGCTTCAAGGCCGTTCAGGAATTCACATATATCGGCTTATTTATTACAAATAACAATGAAACCAATTTGGAAGTATGAAGAAGAACCATGCTGGCAATGCGTGCTACTTTGGACTTTAAAAGCATCTAAGCATTCCTCTCGAAGATTAAAATCAAGCTTTATATGGCCCGTCCTAATATATACGGATCTGAATGATGGGTTTTGACAAAACAAGAAGTGCGACAACCTGATATCATGGAGAGGAGAATTCCGAGACGAATATTTGGAGCCGTATTTGACGATAGTGAATGGAATGTCCGAAGCAACGAGGAGCTGTACCGACTATGCAAAGATATACCGGTCACGTGTCAAGGATGCAGGACAATCAGCCGCCAAACAGGCTTATGGTTAACAAGCCTTCCTGTCCCCGGAGGAAAGGAAGACCAAGGCTGAGGTAGTTAAACTGTGTAAAGAGAGGCACTGCATCATTGAAACTTACCGGAAGATAGAGCGACGTAGCAACAGACTGGATAAAATGGAGAAAGGTGTTGGACGAGGCCAAGACTCTACATTAGATACATACAGTAAACCCCCCTATAACATACATTCTTATAATGTTTGCAGCAGTTTTTTCCTATAACGTCAAACCCCCCTATAACATACATTTTTTAAAACACTAAATAGAATTTTCATAAAAATATTTTATAAAGTTAACTAATAAAATGTCGCGTTGATCTTCCCTGCCCGCGAGTTGCGGGAAGATTACGTCAGCCAAAATATGAAAGGATATCGCTCATCACGCAGGTCAAGTCATTTAACCTGGTAAACACATAAAAATGTAAAAAAATAAGAAAAATAAAATTGAAAAACCATACCCCTCTATAACGTGGAAACTTTCTTGACGTTATAGGGGGATTTACTATATATATTTACGGTTTACTAGCGAATAATATGGACGATACCAAAGATCAATGGATTTTCTTGGGAACTCCTTCTTCACCCACCATATTCTCTGGATATTGCCCCGAACAATTTTTTTACAAATCTTTTTAGATTCATGCAACATTTTTAAGCAAAAAACAGTATAAAAAAATGGATCGACCGTGATTTATTTATTGCTTTCATAATGTCATTTTTTTTTATTAGATACCAAAAACTAATTAACAGATGTACAAGACCAATTTCGTAAATTAGAATTACAAGTTAGAAATGCATTTTTTATGAGAGAATAGTCCATCTCATATTTTTTAACTTAGATTAAAACAAATTTGAAGGCCGAAATCCATGAAAAAAAAATGTTTTGTGTTTGGTGGGATTTCAAGGGTATCGTGTGTTTCAAACTCTTAGAACGTTATTAAACAATTACAGCGGAACTATATTGTCAACAATTATCAAAATTAAACATCGCCTATAAAAATATAGATGAGAATCTGTAAACAGAAAAGGGGTAGTGTTTCATCACGACAACGCTCGACCACATGTGGCGATAAAGATCCCGTCATAAGCTTAACGAATTAAATTGGGATGATGTCAAGCACCCCCCTCATTCTCCAGACCTTGCTCCTTCTGATTATCATATATTCAGATCACTGTAAAAAAAAAATTAAATGTGGTATTTTCTTTTTTGTTTAAAAAAAATGTTTAAACCTTTGCATCAATCAAATATTTCAGCTTATAATAAATCGTAATCTTTGTTGTTTTTTTTTTCTTATTTTTAGGCGCACTTAAGAAAGTATGCGTAGTTCATCCGCAGTTATTGAAAGGAAAACTAGACACGAATGCGAAATTGTACAAAAATCAAAAAGCACTCGAACATCTCGATAAACATCTAGAATCGCTCGCCATCTAATTATGCATATCAATATTTAGCAATGTTCTTTGTAAAAAAATGTTATCAAATTATTATTCGCAAGATAAGCGAAAATGTTTTTGTATAGTATTATGTGATTATCGTAAAATTTTATTGGTATTCGCGGTGTTTTAAAAGTAAATGAAATTACTCGGAACGTCGAAACGGATTGAACGTTTTTTTTTTTCTAAAACGCCGCGTTTATTAATTATGTAATTCTAAACCTTTTGTGCCTCAACTACAGTGTGATTATTTAAATATCTTCCAAGTGAATCTTGCATGTTAAGATTTACATTGTGTGCGTGTGTGTGTGTTTTTTTTGTAAATTCTATCTATATATTAACGTTTCAAAGGTTTATTATTGAAGTACCAAATATTTTTTTAGCTATGCTAATTTCCATTTTTGTTTCTTTGTGAAATTGAATTTAAAATATTTTCAAAAAATATCTTATTAACCCTTTGTGTGTGTAATTTTATTAACAGTATTGTTTTTATACTTTTTTTTTATTTATGAGAATGATCTCTTAGTTATCGCCGATATATTAAAGTCAAAGAAAAATATCGTATTTTAATGTTTTATGATTTTTTCAGCATTTAAATTAGTTTGCACTTATTAGTGAATCTTATTCTATGAGAAAATAGTATTAACCTAAGCATTTATGATATATTCGAACACTCGATATTTTGATTATTTATGAATATTTACGTCTGAGGCACAATTATTGCCCACCGAATATGCTATTTTATTTCAGTTAGGTGTTGCTTTATATTTGTAACTATTATGCGTTCAAACTATGAATAATGTTTTTTTTTATTTTATTTCTATCTTTGTTTTTCTGTATGGCTATATTTACATATTAGATCAAATTAATATTGGCAAAGTTAAGCCACTAAAGCCAAATAACCAATATTTTATTATATACCGTACATATAAGTAAATAGTTGATATATTGTGAAGTGAGTGTATTATACCAAATTTTAATAAAATGATTTTTTGAATACGTTTTTTTTTAATACCCCTATAATATAACATAAAAATATTTTTCATCGTCTTTTAATCCATCAAACGCCAAGAAACGTTCGTATAATTATGACCTGCTTAGGGATCAATGTTCTAATGCTAAAATTTGGTCGAAACTCATGGGTTTTAGATGTTACACGTGTGCGTTGAGCATGAATTTGTCACATCGGCGTGACCATATCAGTTGTAGGATTAATATCGTTAGAAGGGGGAGAATAATTTCAGTAGTTACTGGACGGAAAGGTAAATCTCATTGGTAATGGCCGTCACTTTAGACCAAAATAATATTATGATACAAAATGTCAATGTGACATGGCAGTTTGAATCTTAGGTTAAGTCGACTGATTCACTCGCCGTTGTATAAATAAAAATAATGGAATTTCCAGATTTAGGAGAGCATTGTTCATATCAATACTGTGAGCAGCTAGATTTTTTACCAATTAAATGTCAATGCACTAAAACGTTCTGCAGGATTCATTTTCTGGAGCATTATCTGTCAGGAGATTGCCCTTGCTATGTAGATGTAAAACAAGGCTCTCTTCCAAACTCAGATTCAACTATTTATAAATGTGATACGAAAAAATGCGGAAGTTCGTCGTATATCCGAATGCCATGCGAAAAATGCGACAAACACTTTTGCATTTCTCATCGTTTTCATTTGTAAGTATTGCAGATATTTAAAAAAAAATCTCCACTGTAAATTGAATCGATTTCATTAACCAAAGTTTTATTAAATGACAAACAGATCTTGCCATGATCAAATTCCGGAGACGGTCATATTGGAAAATGAACGGATACAACAAGAGGATGCAAAGAACGAAAAGACTCGGCAAATGATAGAAGCAGAAGTGAGTCATTATCGATAATATATACGTATCATAATTCGATATCATTAAACGGCTTGATTTTTTAGGTTACGCTCAGGCTTAGAAACGCCGAACAAACATCCAAAGCCAAAACAGCAATAAAAATTCAGCTCATGAAGCTAAAATCCAAGGCTATCGGCGAAAAAACTATACCTCCCGCTGATAGAATTTATTTTGCACTGAGAAAACCGTCGGATGATTCGACGAAAATGTCGCAAGTAGCGTCCAGAGAGATAACAATCGCCAATCCGACAATCAATGACAGTATGGTAATACCCGTGTATGTATCACGTCAATGGTCCCTCGGTCGTATTGTTGATTCGTTGGCTAATTTATGCAAAGTGAACAACTGCAACAATATTAAAGATGCAAAAAAATTACGATTGTTTCGCGAATCTGACGGAATGTGTTTAGCGGTGAGAGAGCTAAACATGATTTTGTCGAATTTAATGCACGATAAGATTCTGATCGACGGCGAAAGGCTTTTATTCGCTTACGTATCGCCTGATGATATCAGCTCGTCAAACGAGAACGCTGTATATTTCTTGAAGTAGATATTTATTGTTGTATTTTTTTGTTTAATAGGTAAGCTTATAACACAATTGTTTATTTTAAAAATAATATTTAAGCTGCAAAACCTCGAGAAGACCTTACAGGTGATTTCTCGTTAACACTGATTTCGGATAATCAATACATTTGTATAAATTATATATGTATTGTTAATGGTTTGCTTTAAAAATTGTTTCAATATTTAAACAGGTGTTTAAAAAAATTACATAGCGAACGATACAATTTAAATGCTCGAACCAATTGCATTTATCAGAAATATTGTGTTAAAATGGAATTGAATACTTTGTAATAATAAAATGAGAATTATTTAAAAACAATCTGACGAGTGTATCGTCAAACAATAGACTTATTATCCTCGATTATGTATAAGGCGGCGGCCAAAATTGTTGTCCAACGCAATCTAAGCTAAGTTGTGAAGTAGATTTTGTAATATTTATTGTGATTAATAATTATATTATATCTTTAATGTTTTAATTATGATATTTTCTTGAAACCAATTTCCTTATCAGCACTGCAAACAAGTAATATGGCATTCACGCTCTGTAGAAAAAATATTTAATCAGCTGCAAAATATAATTTATATTTTAATGTTGCTTTTAACAAATTACATATTTTGTCTTTATGTAAGCATATTCGATTCAAAATTCATTAATCGGGCTGATACGACAATCGGGAAAATTTGAATACATCACACGCTGGCGAACAAACGATGTTAGACAATCAATCCAGCCCGACTGTAATCGCGTACAAACGTCGACACCTATGCAAACATAGTCTGGATTGAATCGGTTTCACTGAAATAATTTTCATAATTTAAAGGAATTTGATATGGCACAGTTGATTTTATGTGATTTTTTTTGCAACAGATTATTTTATAAAACAGATGAATATATTAAAGCGGCGGATGAAGAAAACGCATTTTTCATTACACAAACGTCGGAATAAATCTATATTTATCTTAATTAACGTAAGATAATTAAAAACACTTTTACAAACCTGTATTTGTAAATGACATTGAGCTTGAAAACATTGTCAATTCTATTCCCACAAATTGAACCACTTAGTTATGGATATACCGTTGTCCTCATATATTGGTACAGAACGCCTACGTTGAGCAGGGCATGTAGCCCAAATGGACAGTGACAGGCTGGTCCATACTGTTACGGACCTGTCTATACGGCCTCCGTTGAAAGGGCCGAGACTACATTGAAAAGATAGGGTTGAGACAGACGTGTCTCTGTTGGGGCTTAGGCGATTGATGGAGGAGACCCAAGACCGACAGGGATGGCATAATGCCCTTCAGGTGACAAATAATAAAAAAAACTAGGTTCCAAACCGTAGTGGCAACGAGGAAACTGGTTGGGATGGAAGCAATGCCACAGACTAATGGCTATTATTTATCGCTAAGAAGCACGTCGTTAATGGATACTTCCCAATGGAAGATATTTATTCATTGATGGAGTTTGCTAATGAATACGAACCTTGAGTATGCAGCTAATTACTATAATATAGTAATAATAAGTATGCCAGTATGTTCTGGGGAGGAAACCCTAAGATTGATAAATTACTTACTTTTACTTCCTCTTCCTCCTTACCAGGATACCTCCTTTTTATAAAGGTCTTATCCATAATAAAAGAATTGCTATTGTGCAATAAGATTAATGCTAGATGTGATGCTACCGAGACAAGCACCTTCCTACTTGCCTGTACATAGTCGGGAGGGTAAAATCCGATACTAAAAATGGTATCAGATACACGTCAAATGCTAGAATGGCCTCGACTACCATTCAAGAGTCTGGTAAGATCCAAACGCTAATCGACTGGCTGGTGTGCATGAGGATTAAATATAAACCGTTGAACCAGCAGGTAAACTCTGTCACATTCTTGTCTTGCACCATAAGATATCCTCTGCACTATTTTATGTAGCCATCTATGATGAGCTTCTCCAGGCTATATTTTCATCCAACTAGATGCCTAAATCATCGAAGAATCCTTAAGAGCATAATAAATATAAATTTAGTAATTATTAGTCGATTCTCTCCTCAAAATATCAGTTATTTCTCGATGAGAGCTGAAATATTAGTTTATTTAATTACATTGAATGGCTTATGGCATTCACTATTTTTTAACTTTCACTGTGTACGGGACCTTTCAGAGCAAATGTGAGCCCTGGGGCAACTAACGCTTCGAAATTTAGAATTAGCACAGGAAATACCATTGATTTTTTTGTTCGTCTTAATTTCTATCTAATGGTTAATTTTAAATTTTGTTCCGCTTTGTCTTCTCCTATGTTTTTGGATAACTTATTAAGTTGCCAAGTTGAGGCCCCTCACTCCTTCCTATTATATATGTGGAATATACCTGAAGGTTGACCATCCGAGTACTACCTGAAGTTACCAACGGTTAAATATCAAATTAAACAGTTATAATATACCATTGTAAGACATGAAGATGTTTGTAATTATTCAAAATATTGTATGTCCAATTGTCACCATTTTTTGTCATTGTCATAGCATTTTGGATGCTTATTTTATTCTTGTATAACGATTTTTTTACTTTTGGAAAGAATTTTTGACCAAAAACAACATTAATATGATACATTAGCCTCCGTATTCGCCAGTCATGGCCCCTGCTACCTTTTTCTGTTGTTGAAGATGAAAAAAAAACATTAAAGGAAGACGTTTTATCATAATTTAGAAGATAAGTTCGCGTTCCAGAAGCAGTGTCGGATTTAACACTTGAATCCAGGGATAATTCAATTTTGAGGCTCTCTCCCCTCAAAATATTTTCACTATCCCTACACCATATAATGTACATTCTACCCGCACGGTTTTTTTTATTCAATTTGCAATGTTTTGGATACATAATTTTATCACCACCTCACTGCCATCGAGCTCGGTCGCTTGTGCTTTTTCTTCCACCAAATGTGAAGACAGGTGCTCTCAGAAACTCTCCGGTAACCAGAGCTATTACTAAGGGAAAATGGACCCCAAGAATTTCAAGTCATAATATTGATTGACTTTTTTTTTAAAAAATAGATTATTCCAATCAATATGACGCGTAAATGACACGCACACCCGACGATGTCCCGTCGCACTCAGGAGGACACGCCACCGATAGACGGACGGGCAAATTTTCTTGGCACCTGTCACTAGTATACGTTTCATTCGCACTTGGCACATCGTTACGGATGCGAGCGAAAAAAAGATAGCGCCCGTGTCTACAGAAGCGAATATTGTGGTTTTTATTTTTTTTCGCAATTTCGGACAATAAAATCAATGATTATTTATAATATTTCTTTTTTAGACTTTTTTTAAACAAATACAATAGTTCATTTTGATTGCTTCTTCTCTTTCTTTTTTTATTAGCTCCTCGATGATCGATATTAACGATCTCGGTGTTACAAATATTTATTATTTCTGGAAAAATGCAGAGGCCCCCTGAGGGCCGTGGCTGTATGCCGAGGGCCCCGATCTACCGTTAGCCTATCTGACAAACATGCCATAGCCGACGTTATTTATTTATCAATTCGATTTAGGGAATCCTACTAAATTATAAATAAAAATAAACGTATTGAGAGCTGAATTTTGAGGCCCCTTGAAATTAATTTTGAGGCCCCAGACGCGCGTCTTATGCGCCTAATGGGAAATCTGCCGCTGTCCAGAAATGTTTTGAGGATTACTGAAGGAACTACTTGGAAGACATGATTAATATTGATGAATAAATATTTTTTTTATGATCCAATGAAAATTAAAATTCTTTTGATAGCCCAGATACCGAGTTATCAATCTAATTATAGTAGATTTATTTTTGAGATATCGTATGATTCAGGGGGAAGTTTGAATTGAGCAGGCCCCTTGTCTTCCGTCGATACGACGAGGCGATATAGGAAAATCTCATACGTAGCATGTCCAAGTTCCACTCGTTTGTGCTCCAATAACCACGGCAGTGTACTCTTTTTGAACTCTTTTCACTCTCGCTCGATTTTCAGAGATGTTGATCTTCAAGACTTGCTTTGGGAAAGTAAGAGGCCGGTGTCGCAGTAGCGGCAGTCGGTGTCCGCGTGGCTTCTTGTCCACTCGTGTCCACGCTCGGTTACTCGTGCTATCTCTGGCCATTGCTACGTGTTCACTACTCGGCCGTTGCTATCACTAGTTACATCCAATCAACCACGACTACATGTACATATAAATAACCATTAGATACATCTCCAATCTACCAAAGATCCCATTGTTCTCATACGATCTATGCCTGAGAGAACACAATCGCTCTCGTCTATGTAAACACGACAAAAATTCGCTATAATTATTGAAAGAAAAAAAAAAGAGTAATTTTCTAGTGCGCCATGTTTCGTGTCGAGTTGCATCCGATGAAACGTTCAGTCTTCGGCTGAGGGATCCGCGACCCACAAGTGGGTCGCGACGCGCGTCTAAGTGAATCGCATAATTCAACCTGCATGTAATTGCAAATAATTGTACATAACGTGATAATAATATTTTACAACTCATAAAAAAACGTATTGATAAAATATAAATGGAATAAGACTTAAAATATATTTTATTTTTATTACACCAACAACATCATAGAAATAATTTAGTACAAAAAAAAACGATCGTGTTATATAATACGATTTTTTCATAAATTTGCATTATTTCGCTCTGTTATTTTCGTATAATGTACGTTTAGATTGCAAATTCATTATCGTTTTATTACTCTTCGATATGGCATTGTGATAGTGTACGTTTATTTTTTTTTTCATATACAATTGAAAATAAGAGTGATTGTCAGATAACAGAAATATGCTACGAAAATCTTCACACTATCATTATTATTATTTTTATAAATATATATATATAATAAAATTAAATTCGATAGTTTCAGTGTTTGCCGAATCGTGGATGTGATACAGTTTTTAATGGTGGATGTTCTGAAGGAAATGGTGCCTCATGAGAGCTGCCGGCGATGAGTCTTCTCCATCAGAGAGGATCGAGAAGGTAATCGCAATAAATTCAGCTGATAACGATGAGTCGCTCTCTTTACAGTTGATCAAACAACCCCTTCACTGTAAAGATGACTTTCACTCATTTCCTTTCACCTCTATAACCATTGCCGCATATGCAATACACACGATTTATATCCATACACACAATAATTAATCAATAATATATGTATATTACTAATTTAACACATAAATATAGGCCGTAATGTGATGTAATTGTTGCAAAATTAGCTTTCACCTTTAAAAAATCGATGTCATCATATCTGCATTAAATCTATATATAATTCGAATGCAATTAACGTATCTGGCGAATTATTAATACCGAATTTTCATCGAGATGTGGTCGCGTTATCATAAATTATGAAATAAAAAATGGCGTTCATTATCTGGTGCGAAGGTATGATGGGGGTTATCAATTATATTAATTTATTTTTAAAATTTAATCAAAGGTCGTGTGATGTAACGAAATGTTCGATTAAACACTATAAAGACATGTCATGCAAAACAATGGCATCCATTTTGAAAATATTGGCATCAAAACGACGTTTACCGGCCATGTATTATTATTATTATTTTTTTATTAAAATTCGCCATGCGATAAATGTAGTGTCGATAGCGATTAATTTTAATGAAATGTGTTTCAGCAATAATTATAGTTCCTTGATTACGGCTTGTTGTGGTGATAGTGCATTTTTTTCCGTTTCCTATTTAACAAAAAAAAAATATGTAGAAATTCGCTATGATAATTTCGCTTACATAATCAGCGTTTTTATTATTATGTATCGATTTGTTATGGCAAATCTTCATATAATGCATTGCTCGCAAATGTCAATCTTGCGATTGGGTAATATTACACGCGTGCATTCTAATTTAAAACAGTGCTCTTATCAATTTGATCATGATATGTCAATTCACGCGTGTTTTTGAGAAAACTGGTTTATCTTCGGCTTATTTAATAAATGACATTCCGTCGACTGGTTTATTTCAAATTTGAAAGTGCACCAATAATATCATTTAAAATAAATGCAAATGAGATAGATACACACCCAGTTATAAAAAAAAAGATTGAATTTTTGCATGATTTTTAATTATACCTAATATATAATTTCAATATTACGTACTTTCACCGCGATGATGTTTCTCTCCACGTTATCATCGGAAAATACATTTTATTGGTGCATATACTAATTGGATAACCATTATCCATAATAAGCATTCGATAAACTTTATTTAGTGTAAAATGTCAGAGCAGGGCGCGGCTTGGACACACTGAAAAAGTCGATTTCTTCTTATGGCGGTCACGTTCGAACGTGCGGTGCCAGCTGGTATTTAGACCAGATTTCGATACTAAGTTCCGGTTGGTACTGTCCCCACCATCGCCTCTGTTTGGCCTCGCTTTGACATTCTTTCACCATCGTGATGTTCTGCGAAACGTTTTGGACGCTGATCATTATTATTTTATAACTATAAAACTCCCCTCCAATTAATAATCATCAAAATCGTGACGCGAAATGCGGTGTTTAGACCAATGTTTTTGGGACAACTCAAAAGGCGTTTGGGCCAAATATTAAATGCACGAAGAGTGCGCGCTTCTAAATTATCCGTATTCTGAGAGCAATGAAGCATTGATGTATTACATTATTATCCAGTCGAGCAATAATTATAGTTCACTTTCATCACTGAGCAGGGAACCGCGGTCAACTATAAAAATTTTCTCGCAATCATTTCCGGTAATATATCAAAAGTAAATATATATCATATACATATATAAAATAAAAAAAATATCTGACGTTTAATGAAATCTTGTTTTCGTCGTGTATTTTCGTTAATCTTCGGAGAGCACAAGATGGCGATTTTCAATTCGTTTGTTTCTATGGCCATTTTGAATTTATGACATGCAAGGTTATGTTGATACAAAAAAATAGATTTATAATAGGACAATTGTCGAACAAAGTCCATAATTACATATATATATATATATATATAGCATAACATATTAAATTATGATAATAATTAGTGACGATTCCAATATCTCTCCGTCGCCGTATTGATCATCACTATAAAATGATTATTTAATTGATATATAAACGATCGTAAAACGATCATCACAGTAGTTTAAGAATGTCGTAAAAATAATAAATAATCTGATATATATGTACAATAAATTCGTATAGTGGCGTTGTATTGTACAATACACGTTGGCCAACCGCAGCATGCGTATTGTGTGTTATGGCCAAAATATCGTTTATTTTGTGTTTCGATTAATTTAGAAAGGTATTCACGGTACTTATTTCGATCCAATGTCACTTTCTAGAATACGCACGTGCATAAAACAACATGTTTTACTGGGACTGATAAGAAAGTTATATCGTCCGTTGATTCTTGATGATTTTGTAATCATTTGCGTATTGCGATACAATTATTTTTATACGGCGTTCGGTAAATTGGTGAAGCCATACAAATTCCCAATGTGATATTGAGCCGCGTTATTATCAGTCAATTACTTTCACCATGGAATAAAAAAAAGAACAATATGTATGTAAGTATATATAGTTTGATTGATAAAATTAATCTGTATGATAAAGACAACACTCGCGAGATAAAGAGACAATGATTTTGTATGGGGTTTTCACGTCAGTACAGCTGATAACTTCTGATTTATACCATTGATAAATTAATTTGTAAATACGACGGCCATTTATTGTAATTGTGTTCGAACGTTACGGTCGAGTGTTTCGGCGGAGTAACGCGGGGTTAGTTTGCGCACTTTATTCAAATGATACATTCGTTATAAAAAATATTAAATTACCGTTGGTCGGACCCAAATTAGTGTGTGCAGTCTACAATTAGCCCGATAAATAACCGGTAGAGTACCGATCCTGTTCTACATTATATAAAACTATTATAACGCTACTTTGGCGATAAGACATAGTTTGTTGCAATATTTTTTTTGTATGCAGACAGACATGTCGATTTAATTAACGAAAGTAAATTCAAAAACGTTCTTGTGCTGACCCACATTGGCGGTGGATTTAGGTAACCGAATTTAGGTGACGGTGAAAGGTTATATATGTAATTATAACAAGTATACTACATAACTGGACAGTGATGCAATTGACAATTGTAATGAAATCATTTCTATTGATTTTTTTGAGATTTGAATTCGTATCCGTTACGCCGTTAATGGAGAACGAAACGATGAAAGTCACGGTAGACATAATGGCGGTTCAAAATTAATAATAAAAAAAAATCAAATTTGGCACGCACCAGTGAACGTTATCTCCCACTTCTGCTCGAGACAAATCATTGAATAACTGTTTGTATTCGATTCTCCATGCCGGATTGTTGAGAATCGCAGCTCTATTTGGTACTTTCACTTTTTTTACTGGATTATTCGCGTTTGTAATGAAACCAGTTATTTTTTGCACGGCCAGTTTGCATATTTTATTGAAAGTTATATATTTTCGCTCTATATTTGTAATGACAGTGGATTTTTTTTATCGTTTTCAGGGACTGATGCCACTGCAAGGAGGCGATTTTCCGAATCGTGAAGGATGGTGGAGACAGAATGGAGCCGGGGGGGTTGCAGGATCTGGCGCTGATTCTCCGAGCTCTGGAGCATCAGCGGGAAGGCCTCAAATATGGAATGACGACGACGACGACCAGGACGTGGAAGTAGACGATGATGATCAAGGTGGGAAGAAATCCGCTAGTCATTTACCAGGTTATAAACATTGTTTTCATCAATGATTTGGAACAAAATCTTTATAATCTGTAAATGATTGTTTTTCTAATATAAGGATAATTTTATATAATTAAATACGTACCAAACTGTATTCAAAATAATCAAATACTATGAGCATGTGGAATAACGTGGTCTACAAATGCAACATCACTCCATAAATCTTGTATACAACAAATTAAAAATGAATTCTACCAAAATAAAATATATTTGCAACATAACCGTATACAGTAGTTGCCACGTTATTCCACTGACCAATTCTGGTATTGTTTAATCGTTACTTTTCTGTTCATATAAAATTTTCCGCTGTTTCTCAGTTTCTTCTATTTATTATGTTGACAATTGAATCCCACGTTATTCCACTGAGCGCGCGCAAAAATCCAACGGCAACGTTGTTTTATCAGTATAAATGAAAGGAATGGAGGATATTTGTATGACTTATTCGCTACACGTATTTAATTAAAATAAATATGTACGTCTTATCTTTTCTGCAGCTTTTTATCATCTTTTTAATTTAAAAATAATACTATTAAGTATTAAAATGTGCTCCGATGATCTGAAAACTTAATAGTTATATGTTAACGAATATAGAAGATTGCGATATAACATCCCTGATTACCTCCTAAATTCTCTGGCTTGAGAAAAAAGAATTGCACATGATTCTTGTCTCATCTTCAACATCCTGGGATAGTAATAATGTCCAAACACTGTTTTATTCGATTTATAGATGTGGTTTAATTGTACAGTCAAAACTTCTATAGCGACTACGCTACAGAAACTCGCATTATAAAAGACTAGGCGCCCATAAAAAAATAGGGTTAGCTTTTTTTTGTTGTTTTTTTGTTAATTGAACGATGTCAACACATCAAACATTTTTACATTCATATATTTTATATGATATCCATTTTTAGTTTGTTCATGAGCGTATGTTATAGAAAACCGCTTTACAGCGGGAGCGCTATAGGAGGGTTGGCTGTAACTATGTATATGTTTACGGCTAATAGTTAAACGAAACCACCACAGCGGCTCGAAACCAACCGCGTCGTCGGAATGGGGTCTATTTTTTATAGATATTTTGATATTTTTCCTAACCCTAACCGTGCCAATTTTAATAGAAATCCTATATGTCACAGACGTTTTTTTACTTGTCTAAAAAAGTCTAAAGAATAGAGAAGAATCTAGAATAATTCATCAATATCTTGTCTTGAAATGCTTGGGGTCTATTTTCCATTATAAATGGACCTTCTTCGAACGACCTCTAAATATATAAAACAATCTAAATCTTTAAAACCAAAATTGATATATGTGCACTGTTAGCACTTGATCATAAATTTCGGTAATAGCATCAATGGCTTTTCTGGCGATAAAGCCATGATAAAAAAAATAGCATACAGCGTCTGATACGTTCTTCGTCAATTTACAATGCACTTAGTAATATTAAATAAATGATAATTAGTATATCTATGCATTTTCAGATGAGGAGAGTTCTGGAAGCGACAGCAGAGTGAGTACCAGAGGTACATTGGGACGTCGTTCAGCATGGTCGTCAAACAGAAAACGTCGCACAGCTGCTTCAGCTCGTGAAAGAAATTTAAGACGATTAGAGAGCAACGAGAGAGAACGAATGCGAATGCATTCTTTAAACGACGCCTTCGAGGTATACCAATGATGAATATAATTTTATTATTATGCGGCGTAATCAAATTCTATTATGTGACGTATTAAATTTTAATTATTTTCAGCAACTGCGTGAAGTAATTCCACATGTTAAAATGGAGAGAAAACTATCCAAAATCGAAACACTGACACTAGCAAAAAATTATATAATGGCGCTGACGAATGTTATTTGCGATATGCGAGGGGAAGAAAAGCATTATACGTAAGATAAACTTTATAATCTTAATTTATGAGGTTTGAAAATCAAAAATTTTGTCTTTTCATGCGTTTTTTCATCTTCGGTAGGAAGTAGTGGCAGGTGGTCTATTGGATGAATGCAGACGATGAGCCATTATAGTGGTGTCATTTTTTTAATATATATTTTACAAAAACTTGTATATACTCCCAGGTTTTAGATAAACAAATGAGTTAAAACACATATGAGCTAGTGCTCAACGGTCTGGACCTCTCCGTAGTCGCAGGTCTCAGGTTCATTTGAGTAGCCTCGCTTCCTCATCGTTTCCCTTGTCCTTGCGACGCCCGTTCGGAGTCTGTTAAGGGTCTTCCACTCTCTATATCGCAAGGATCCGCCTGTTGGAAGCATTGTACGCAATCGGGTTGTTCCCTCCACCTCCTGACTCATTCCTCAACAGCTGTGTCAGAGAGCACGTTTGCTCTTCTGACTAAGCTGACTCTTGACTTAAGTATTTTAGGAGGGGGTTCGTGTCTGAACATAAAGTATCCTGTATTAGGCAGTTCCGCTGAACGGCAGTTGGTGGTTTAATTTCTGCTAAGACATATACTCTTGATACCTTTGTCAGTTTTAGGCATCCTGTTATTCTGAAAACAAAAAACCTTAAAACCTATCCTAAAAAGTAGACGAATAAATATGAATATAAACGATAGGGAAGATGAATGATCGGAATTATCCAAGTAATAGGTAAAGCGGGAAAAAATGACTATTTTATTGCGACATAATTTCCCCCTGCCAACTTCGGGGGTAATCCAGTTCTGCCAACCTTGAAGAAATCCAGTTCAGCCAATCTTAGGAGGAATCCAATCGTGCTAACCTCAGGAGGAATCCAGTTCTGCCAACCTTAGGATAAATTTAGTCCTGTAAACCTCTAGTGAGAACCAGTTCTCTTAACCTCAGGATAAATCCATTATCATCCAGTATAAATCCAACTTTTTGGAGTGGTTTTTGTAAAGTGGCAACACTTACTCGTCGCTATCCTGATTATGTTTGTGATATTTTTTTTCCATAAATGTATCCATGACCACTATTGTCTCAATGCTCCACTGCACTACGGCCTAAAATTTGCATTCTATGCGCATTTTTTTAGTTCATTAAAAAAAGTGTTAAGGAATAATAAATGGAACCCGTCGCTGCCTCCAATGTTAAGGCACCCGAGCTCGCGTATCACAAGGTACACGACCGCTGACGCCAAAACGTTCCATCGTCCGGTAGTTGACGATCGCGCTTCGAAGATCGAGACAAAGTGAAACACGCTTTTTCCAGATGATGTTTATTGGAGATTTGCAGGTAAATGCCAGTTCGATGATAGGCGGGATGAAAGGATCCCAGAGACGTATCTCCAGTACAAGACGATGATAAAGATCCCAGAGGCGACGGCCCCTGGTACGAGACGATGATTAAAGATCCCAGAGACGCATTCCGGTACGTGATAATGATGATGATCCTGAGACGTATCTCCGGTACGAGAGAAATCACGGAGATGGCCGCCGTTTGACGCGAAATTAACGTATGAATATGACGAAATGGCTCCAAAACGGGACATATTTATACCTGGTCCTGAGTTACGTATCGATGATGTTCGACGGAGGAAACCGCTCGAGAATATCGAGAGCCCAGAAATGATACGGACGGATTATGCCGGTTTATAACAAAAGGAAAATACTAATTATTTTTTATTTAGAAAAATTCAAGAGGCCTAGGGCTGTATGGCGAAGACAGTCAGTGCATGTTTCGAAATATGGCCGTTAGGGTAGCAACCCAAAAAAATATGTCAGATAGCGTTATTTATTTTCCAATTTAATTTAGAAAATACTGTTAAAAAAATATTTAAATAATAAAAAAAATCGCTTAGAAGGCTGAACTTTGAGACCCTCCGAATTTATGAGGCCACAGGGGCCTCATGCGCCTAAAGGGAAAATCCGCCACTGGCGTGAGGTCTTCCATGTTCATTCTGGATTATTCATCTTTAATTGTTTCTTAAAACTGATCGTCTTTTAAGCAGTAACTATTAATTGAACCTCTGCTTTTACAGCCTGGCCAGGTTTTAATAATTCATAATGAATTATTCCCAAAACATTTCCCAAATGGTAAAGAGTACCTTTTTCAGCCAACGATGACCCAGGGGTAGACAGGTATTTGATTCGATGAAAGTCATTGTTTTTTCTCCTCGGATTATTGTAGATGACTTACTTATCACTCCCAGCAGAAATCCTTTTAAGATATAAATTGGAAACCGAGATTTTATGACAATTTCCTGATTGTTTTACGCGGATCGGATTCAACCAATGAGTTTTAAGTGTCATCATCGATTTTAAGAGTCTCCCCGGTTATGGTTTGTCCTTTCGCCCACTTTTAACACTTCTATAGCACTGTAAAGGATTCAAGATGTCTCCATAAATATCGCGGATGGTCTGAGTAGTAGTAGTAATTGATTTAAATGTTTACAATCTATGGACTAAGATTATTAACAGAGTATTAATTCAACGGCAACCGATGACAGACTAGTTTCAAAGTAACTCAACAAAAAAATGCCATTTCTTTTCGCCTTACCTAATAATTTAAATAATTACGTATAATTGTTGTATTGTTTATTAGAAAAAAAATATAACTGAAACGCATACCCAATTTTGTATGAACTTCAAACCTCGTATAGCACGGATTTGTATTACACTACGTTTATGTTGAACAGTGTATTTATAAGTTAATGTCATGTTTATTTATTTTTTTAGTTTTGTGGACGTCGAAGATGAGAGTCCCGAAGGATCGTTTGCAGGGAGACCGCCTGAAAACAACAATAATTGTCCTCTTCAGCGTGATTTGGAGGCAAGGACCAATTGTCTGACGCAAATGCACACGACATATCCATCCTTAACAGGAGCTACCTCCTTACAACAGACTGATTATAAAACTTCATAGTGAAGTGATTAAGAGTATATTTTATAAAATCATAGACTCGTGCCCGATATATGGACCAATTTGAAAACGAATTTCAGTGTAATCTTAAAAGACTGTAAAACTACAATATATTTTTTTTATATACTAATAGCTAGTTCCTCGTAAAAAAAACATACACAATCGATGCGAAATATTCAGATTGACTATAAATAATTGTTGCAGTCATTTATATCTAAGTCATGTATGAATAATATTATTTTTTTATATATAAAATAACGTGTATAATTGAATTTGACGAGAAAAATATGATTATAGATTACAATGAAAATATTAAACCGTGTCAAAGATATAATCTCATAATTGTGATATGCACATGTATTTTATTATTATTAATAATATCAATCTGATTCATTATTACATCAATTTAGAGATTAAAAACATTTGACATTTAGATCGTTCGATATGTTTCTATGTTAAACATTAGTAAATAAATACAATTCATTTCATATTCTCATAATATAATTAGCCATCGATTGCTGTATTTATATATATAATTATATGTGGATGAAGTTACCAATAATTTTGCTCAAAATTATCATTTTTCTGTTATCCGAAATTATTTATTGAATTAAAAATATTATATTTTCCCATTAAAATTATTTCAATACTGAATTTAATCGATTTATCAATTTGAGAAATTTATTTATATTATTTATTAAAGTATTTACAATTGATATTTTTATAAAATCATACCTTGATCTCTTTGATTTACAATGCGAAATGTTATATTTAAATATTATAATATAAGATTGATTTCATGTTAAAACATATACATTTTCCGATCTATAAAGTTAATGGTTTCGTTCATAAAATTGAGATTTTCAGTATCTCAATGTTATTTATTTTCCGTCACAAAAATTCTTTGATTAAAAAATGTTTCAATGAATTATATTTGTTCTATCTAAATTTATAATAATTGTCGACTATGTGTAAATATATTTCATGTTTGAAAATTATAAATCGTACACATTTCATTATAATATCTAGACATGATATATACATTATATCTCACCTGTCATTAAATAAATTATTATTAATTATTAATTATCAATATGTAATAAATAATGTGGAAAAATATGGGTTTTATTTATTCTAAATGGTATACAATATGATTTTTAACTGTATGAAATTGATTAAATTTATTTATTGACGTTTAAAAACTCTCTATAAATACGTTTTTTGCGAAATATATACCTAAATAGCTAATGCAACATTAGGATAAAAATATGATATCCATAATGTACTTATATTTATTAAATATATAATTTGGAAAACTGCTCCAGTCGTATTCACTTCGCATCGATATGTAATTGATTAAAAACTCGACCATAACCTGCACTCAGGGTTGCCAATGCTAAATGTCATATCCTAAATATTAATATAGAGCTGTCAAATGTATACATATTTTTCATATAGAGACACCCTTTATATTTATTATTAATCCATAACCATCATTCTTAGGAGGATCGATATATCGAAACTGAAGAACATGGAAACATTATTTTTTTCTAAATAAAATATCATAAAATGTTGCATAAATGATCAAAAAGTTTATTATATTGAATTGGAATAATGGTTTATTTGGAAGGGGGTTGTTTTAATTGTTCAGAGAGATAAATACGTACAATTAAAATATTAGACATTATTAGTTTTGGTTTTAACGATGATTCAGTAGCACTAGATTTAATAATTGAATCGTTTAATATTTATATTTGTTTAACGTAGCCGTGCCGATTGGGTATATTGGGGACCCCAAGCTTTATCACACCTCATATTTTGATCTCGAGTAATGTTTTGAATGACTTTGTTATTGGCGTGGATATGCCCATCTCAATTTCGGTGAACGACGAAGGACGAGTTTATTATTTATAAGATAAGGCACGGTGTTTCAAGGATATTAAAGCATTTTAAAATATGTTTTTTTACATATCTTGCGGCCGTTTTAACGATGATTCAGTAGCACTAGATTTAAAAATTTAATCGTTTAATATTTATATTTGTTTAACGTAGCCGTTCCGAGGGGGTATATTGGGGACCCTAAGCTTTGGCTAAAATCTTAAGAAAAATGTATTTTCCTACTAATATATACCATGAAAAACTGTTTTTATTCTAAGAATAACCTTTTTAATTAATCATCGGGCCACGCCGTTGGTTTCGAAACGCCGTGACGGATCGGTTATTATCAATGATCGTATTGTCTTAGGTTAACTATGGCAACATTTGGGGGGCACGTTTTGACAATAATCTTCGCCTTGGCCCAATTATATAGCATTTATTTTTTAACAATAGATACGAGTACTCAATAATTGATTCATTATTGCCGGATGAAATTATCAAAATCAATTTTTTTCCCCTTTTATATTGACCCTTTTATTCATTTACAGCTACACTATTAATCTAAAAAATATAGGAATCGGTGGAGTGGTTAAAAATGTTGAGCTTTGTGCCAAAATTAGATCTCTTATTTATATAAATTTTAAAAATTTATTTAATCGATTTATTTCGAAATATTCATTATATTTTAAATATTTAAATACATATGTGACTCGAGTTATTCTTATTTTAATTTTATCATTACTCCTCATATTTTGATCTCGAGCAATGTTTTGCATGACTTCGTTATGGGCGTGGATATGTCCTTCTCAGTTTCGGTGAACGACGAAGGACGAGTTTATTATTTGTAAGATATTGCACGGTGCTTCATCGATATTAAAGCATTTTAAAATATGTTTTTTTACATATCGGTCGAAAGAAACGAAATCCGATTAAAAAAAATCAATAATCTCTTTTAAAAGGGAATGTCGCGATTTTGTTATAATTTATTTATTTTTAAATGCGAGGATCGTTTTATTCGACGGGATATATTTTTGGGGGGCGAAATAGAGCTCGATTCGCGATTATCTTGGCTCGTATCGTCCGATTCGGAGACAAAATCGTCTGTAAACAAAGGAATGTGAGGGGGGGTTGGCAGCAGTGGTGCAAGCGACGTACGTGCCCGATCAGGTGTCGGGCGTGCCGCGCGTCGCTTCTGGTCGGCCGAGCTGGGCCCGGCCGCGGCCCGCATCCGCCGGCATCCGCCGCGTCGGCCGACATGGCCTAGCGCCTAGCGCCGCCGAGCCATGGAGCTGCGCGTCGGCAACCGATACCGCCTCGGCCGCAAGATCGGCTCCGGCTCCTTCGGAGACATCTACCTCGGTCAGCTCATCTGTCAGCGCCCTCCCCGCCCCCCGAGCCCCCAGCCGCGTCCGCCGAGCCGCCTCGGCCTTTTGTTTACATAGTCGAACTGATTATTCCGAACTAAGGTCAAATGTTAGCAACAACAATAAATTATTTAATAATGCCTACATCGACCGTAGACGTAAATAATATAATAATTATCTTCGACGACGATTAATCGATATCGATATGAACCAGATTGTCCATCTCAATCGAATTAACAATTATATAAACAACCCGAACGACACGTTCGTGGATTTGTATATTGTTCATCGCTCTGTTACGAGATTGCCTCGTTTAGCCGGCCGTCCCGCTTATACTCCGTCAAATATAATTCTCGACGCTATGTTCTCATGCCATATTTTGAATTGCAGGTACCAGTATTTTGACCGGAGAAGAGGTCGCAATTAAGCTAGAATGTCTGGATGCGAGACATCCGCAGTTACATACGGAAAGCAAAATATACAGATGTCTACAGGGTGGAAGTGAGTATATAAATAAATAAATAAATAATAAAAAAAAACTGAATAACCGTATGTGCGACGTTAAAACGTGTGTTATCATATATTTGTGGTTAATAAAAATTTGTGATTTAAAACCTTATCAATATTGACTTTACGTTATCATATTTTGAGTAATGGTTGTGATGGGCCGCTAGAATCCATCCGCGGAATCGATCATGTTCATTTTTCCACGAAACACATGTTTAACCTATTTTTCATGTGCGGTAACGAAAATATCGTAAGACTTAATAGAATAAATCGTAAATTATTGTTACTTGTCGGACAAAAACTGCCGTTTACGACTTATCAGTGTTCATAGTGCCCGAGATATTTCAAAACGATTCGTATTTAGATAACATTTTATCTAATTTGTATTGTCTAAATATGTTTTTTTTTAGTTATATCTATTTCCGGATTCATTACTTAAATGCGATCCGCTAAAATATATAATTTTACTATTGGAAAACTATGAAAAAGCATGAATTAGGATCATGTATTAGCCATGATTAAAAAAAATAGATTAGATTCATTATCTTTTCGTAATAATAAATCAAACAAAAGATGTCAACCGCGGCCGGTGAGCTCACGCTGATACAGACCACATGCACACAAGCGCACCGAGTCAGGCAACGTGCCAGGGCTGTGGGCTAAAATAATAAAATAAATAAAAATCACGACAAACGTTATATATAATCTATAATAATAGAATTTCTGATAATTTGCGTTGAATATTTTTGCCAGACCCGATCCAGCACACAATCGCTACCGTGTGCGTGTTCCGTGGGCCTCACGATTCAACTCTAAAACTATAGTGACGTTTCAATTTATTTTTTGATTGCTTTCTTCAAAGCAAAAATCATGTTTACTTATAGGTTATGATTTACGAGTGACGAATTATCAAAGTTTTATTTAATGCACAATTTTTTTGAAAGCGATCAATCGAGTCGTAAGATAATCAGGTGTTAATACTGATAATCAATTTATTTGTCCAACGCCCCATGATAACAGATGGTCTGTTATTTGATATTTTTTGCCACAATGTTTTAGAACTGTTTACGTAAAAACAGACAAATAGTTGGGGTCTGTCTGACTTACTACAGTCTGTTTATTAAATATGTTTTTTTTTATTATTCTTTATTTAAAAAAAATGCGGTATTTATGGCATAGACTTTCCAGAAAACCTCGCCATTCTCCATCCGTCTCGGCGGCTCGAAAACAACCGAGTCGTCAGAAGGGGTCTATTAGAGACTATCAAGCACATTAATTATACTCTTCGTCTTTTGACTTTTATAAAAATTGCTGTCAATTATTATCTCTCTTCCTTTCAATTATGATATTTTTCATATTGTCAGTTCTCGAAATAAGACCACCTCGACTTTCACACTTATGCCGAAAATTACGACATCTATCATGCAATAAAAAATATCAAGGATGGTCGAACATAACGACGTCGTGTATGGCATATGAAACCGTATGACAACATACGACAATGGCATATGAAACAATCTGTTTTATGTCACGTAGACCCATTGCCGTTCTTTTTGTTTTCCCTAGAACCCCCCTGCCTTCCCAATATTGGATTTTTCTAAACTTATAACCTTCAAATCTGTCGTTGACAGCTGATACCTTTATTGAAAAGAAATGTATGACGACTTGAACCAAAACCATGTAAAGTTGTTACATAAAATAATGCTGTTAATGAGCTCCAAATGGTAAATACGTTCCATCAAGAACTGTAAAAAAGGGATAGAATTCATACAAAAATTGGAGATTCCGGTTTGGATCGTTATTGAGAAAAAGTGCTGTTCCATACTCGAGGCAAATTCTAAGCAGCTGTTCATAAATTTTGTCTACTTTTTACCCCTTGGTCATTGTGATAAAATTATATCCCTTTTTGGCAATGATGACCGGGACATAACAATATTGCGGAATTGAAAATACATGTGTAAATATATTGATACTGGAAATCGTGTAAAAAAGGAGTTTCGATTAGAATTAGTGGTTTATAGTCTATATTTATCTCTACGTTCAATGATTGGTTCTTTTTTCATAAGTAGATTGGCAACTACACTAAAACCCTATTCCGCAAGGTATCAAGATTGGAAAAGCTATCAAAAACTTTCTTGTGGTAGCCCATAATGCGGGATAAGCAAGTATAAATCCCAGGCCGTAGCGGCAACGAGGAAACTCGTTCGGATGGAAGCAATGCCGCACCAGGTGGCTGAGGGGCCTGCCCCTCCGGAAGGCTAGCGGATCAACCTGCACCTGGATTACGTAGCCGACTAATGTTGTTCTTGGCATGCCCCATAATGGCGGAGGAAACTCCAACAACGATGACCACGCGAAGAATGGCAAAGTAAAAGCCATACGCAATCATCATCAGCACCAGGAATATCTTTCTGGAGCCAGAATTTCGGATAATCCTTTTTAAACTGCACCATAAACTCTTCGTTTGTGCTTAATCCAGCCTAAATGGGATCCCCATTTTTTCTCCTTTACGTGGACCCTCCACAAGTCAAATTCGAACACTGGGGGTCCATTATAGAATTATTTGAGAAATTTTGTTGAAAAGTTACCTTAACACTTTTGCGAACAATTCGAAAATGTAAGGGCATACCCTGGGTCAATAATAATTTACATAATTCATGAAAACCATGGCGAATTAGGCTCAGTAAGAGAAGAAACCTGGCTAATGAGTGCAGTAACTAAAGATCCGTATTGGGTTGAAACAAGTTCTAATTTGCACACAAATTCTTAGCGATAACGACAAAAATCTGTTTAGCTTGATAAACAAAAATTTATCACGGGTAATAAAAAAACTGACTGCATATGCAAGACTGTCCACCAATGTGTTAACAATATGGATATAATTAATCTAGCCATGCCGATGGGTTCTATTGAAGACCCCACGTTTTAGAGTTTTCTCAAATAATTTTTAATGTAAATCCTACATGTCTCAATCTTTTTGTATTTGTCTAAAAATGTCTAGAGAATAAATATTATAAATAATCGTTGTCCTTTATTGTCTGCAATTGCGGAAAAAAAATAAAAACAACAATATTTGCTTCTGTTGCCACGCATGCAATGTTTTTTCTCGCTCGCATTCAGTACGATGCGCCAAGTGTGAGTGACACGTGTGTGCAAGAGCTCTGATTAGTTGAAAAATACAAATTTTAAGAATTATGATTAGTTGAAAAATCTAAAATATTGACTAAATTTGAAACATATCATGAATAACTATTTTTATTCTTAGAATAATCCATTTTTTTAAAATGTCAAGGTATTGATGAAGAATAATATTCGACTTGTTGACTATCTTTTTTTGTTTCAATATAACCAAGAAATTT
The DNA here is from genome assembly GCA_022495035.1 of Philopotamus ludificatus. Classification (NCBI taxonomy): domain Eukaryota; kingdom Metazoa; phylum Arthropoda; class Insecta; order Trichoptera; family Philopotamidae; genus Philopotamus; species Philopotamus ludificatus. The sequence goes on along the minus strand of JAGXCT010033799.1, from coordinate 16,267 downwards.
TTGATATGGATCTAGTTTCCGCCATTTACTGAACACCATTGATGTTATTTCAGGTTTATTTATCTATGGATAGTGAAAGAGTTTTAAATTTGATGATTAAAAATGGAAATTGTAGTCATAGTTTGAGCCCACATCGGGGTAGCATAATCTTCGCAGGAGGGTATCTCGTCTGTGACCTGTGTGAGCTCTTGAACACATGCCAATATCGCATTTTTTATTTTTGACATTTATAGTAATATCGATAAACTTTACTGACAAAAATATAAATTTGTTTTTTCGGTTTTCTGAATGAAATTTTACGCCATTTACCCCGTCTTATACTACTAATTTATTTTCTAATATCCCCATACCTATATTTTGCTTATCTCTAGATTCTAATTGAGCAAAAGATTTTATCCTCGATTTCACTGTATAATAATTGTGTTTAAAGCAGCATTATTATTAGTTATTATTTTAAATTATTACCTAAATAATAATAATACGTTGTTACTTTTGCTATGAGTGCCAATGTGTGTATACAATAATAGTTAAATATTTATTTTGTTCATTTAATCGGCACGATCGGATAATACATTTGTAATTGTCGATCCCGGCTGGTGGTTTTATTGTTTGCAAAACAATAGTGTCGCCGATACACGATGACCTTTTAATACTCTGTACATTATCGTGTTATAATTATAACCGGAGAATAATCTCGATACTAGCGGCGACGGTTCATTCTGTAACAATTTGTTGGTAGGATGTTGCGATAATAATTAATTAAATTTTTTTTTGCAACTCAGGTGGCATTCCGCAATTAAAATGGTCAGGATCCGAAGGTGATTATGAAGTCATGGTCATGGAGCTGCTGGGGCCGTCGTTGGAGGATCTATTCATGTATTGTTCTAGGCGTTTTTCGTTAAAAACTGTCCTCATGTTGGCGGATCAATTGATTTCCCGAATTGAATATATTCATAATAAAAATTTCATCCATCGCGACATCAAGCCCGATAATTTTTTGATGGGACTCGGCAAGAAGGGAAATATGGTGCACATAATTGATTTCGGCCTCGCGAAACGATTCCGCGATCCTAGAACATTTCAACACATAGAATATAGAGAAAATAAAAATTTAACCGGCACCGCTCGATATGCATCCATAAATACCCATCTCGGCATAGAGCAATCTCGACGAGACGATATGGAATCTTTAGGATATGTTCTAATGTATTTTAATCGGGGCTCGTTACCGTGGCAAGGATTAAAAGCCGCAAACAAAAGACAAAAATACGAATGTATATCTGAGAGCAAATTGTCGGAGCCCATTGACGAGCTTTGCAAGGTGAGCGATCTCTCGTAATACGTACTTATAATACGCATCTGAAACGTGTATTAATTATTTAATTTGTGTTGTAGGGTTATCCCGGTGAATTCTATTATTATTTGAAACGATGTCGACAAATGAGTTTCACCCATAAACCTAATTACAAAGCGCTTCAAGGTCTATTTCGGACTTTATTTAGTCGATTGTATTTTTCTTATGACTTTGTATTCGATTGGAATATGCTTAAATTTGGTAAGTTTGCAATTTAAATCATCCGTTTATTATGATATATTGTTTTTGTCATATCGTGTTGTCGTTTTTAATAGGAGGATCCCGGAAAGAGGGTAACGGACAAGCAGGAAATACCACTGCGCAAGGTAGGGGCGGGTCCGCTAATCCAACTCCGGCAATCACGAGCGGAAGGGAGCCCGAACATCGGCAGCATCCGCCCGGCCAACAATTTATCAAACGCTTATTAGGACCGGATGGCAATAATCGTGAAGCAGGTATATATTAGAACAAGTCCTACATAATTTCTGCTGTTCTCTGTCTCCGAGTGGCATGTTTCGCGATGTCAGCATCCATTTCTTAGACTAAAATAGATAGCGAAGGCTTCGCTGTAGTTAAACGAGCTCTTTTAAGATGTAAAATATAACCCTTATCTGCCCTTAACTATTTTAAGCAAGTATTTGTCAAATTTTAAATGTTCACCCATAAAACATGTCCCTTTTTACACAAATAATCTACATATAGATTTTTTCTCAGAAGGAATAATTGGAAATCGTCAATTTAACCCTGTACACGGTAGCTGTGTATTCTGGAAGCTTTGTATAAAATTAATTTGGATAGAAATGTGTTCATTCGATCCATGGGAATATCAAAAATCGAGTTTTAGCTACATTTTTCCATTTGCAGATTTATTCATTTACATAATTTTGTAAATTTCTCTGTCAGTTAAAGGGTTAAACATTGCATAAAGAAAGTTGTAAGAAAACCGACATTTGACCAGAAATATGGACTCGGGATAGTTAATTTTTTTGCCCATGAACGTCT
>JAGXCT010033799.1:0-13901 GCA_022495035.1 Philopotamus ludificatus | reverse complement strand
CATTTGACCAGAAATATGGACTCGGGATAGTTAATTTTTTTGCCCATGAACGTCTGGGGCGCCGCATTGAAAGGATTAAAATGATGTGGGACATGCCTAAGTTTTACACCTCAGGGTGTTGACTGCGTATCACTGGTTAAATAGCTAATCTACTATGTATGTCTTTTACACTGCCATTCTCCGCATGCTCATCGTTGTTGAAGTTGCCTTTGTCCTTTCATAGCACACCAAAAATGGCATTAGTTGGCGTAGTCCTGGTGCAAGTTGATTCACTAGCCTTGCCCTCTTTGGGCTGGAAGATTGACATCGCTCGCCATAGCGAGAGTCTATAACAGCCGCCGGGTGTGGCATTGCTTCCATCCAAACGAGTTTCCTCGTTGCCACTACGGTCTGTGACCTGAGGGACGGGCAAGTTTATTGGGAGTGGTAATGTGGTGGGAAACGGCTCAAGGTACTATCCCGACATTTTCCTTTGGATGGGTAGGGAGCCGGGTCAACCTAGCCCTGGATAGTAGCGTCTCTACACTAATTGGTAATCAGACAGACTAAGAAGTGTTTCTTACCGGGTCGACTGTGTTGGCTCTCTATAATTTGGGAGGTTACCCTTTGTGACTATGCTGCGATGAACTTCTATCTGCTGTTCCATTCAGATATCGATGTCGAGTTTTTCCAGCCATGCTTAAGCCTGTTCATTGGCTTCATTTGGGGTGAGGATGGCTCCGCTGAGCCGTCGTTCATTTTATGGAGCATGGTCTGTTTCGGTGCTCCACAGTCACATTTCTGTTCGATTGCCAGCCCCCAATGGTGCAGCATGTTCGCACCATTTTTTTCACGATGGGAGGAACCCGGTTGGATCTATGATGATATCCTAGTTCTCCAATGCCGCTTCCTTCCAGGAGGTCGTTGCTTGTTATATACTTCTAATCGCTTTTTTGGTATCTCCCTCATAGTTTTCTAAAGGCAGCTTTACGCAGATCTGTCGGCACAATGTAACAGAGGGTAGGTAACCAAGCAGGGGGGGTTGACTTTACACAACCCGAGCTAATCCTCATTGCCTTATTAATTATAAGTGATACTTGCCGACTTAGGTTTCCAATGGGTGTTGAAGCCTTCTTGTGGGGTGATAGTGGGTTCAGAATTACTATTTCAATAATTTAATGGCATAAGCAGTAATGAATCGTTGGCTATTTACGTTGATTTAATAATATTTGTCGATCGTAATTGAAGCGTGAATTATATAATGCAATTTTTTTCTAGGGGGTTATTCGCGGAAAGAAGGAGGAAGTGGTGGAGGTGCGGCAACCGGAAGTGGAGCAGGTTTCGGGGGGATCGGCGCGAATACGGCTGTCCCGATGGAACAAGATCATAGACACCATGCCCAAGGTTAATATCAAGTTGCCGTTAGGTCGCCAATAAATACGTGTCATTGTGCTAAACTGTTGAATTTTCTTTTTCAGGCGGAATTAAAGCAATCGAAGAGAAAAAGTTTTGAATAGGCACAAATCAGTCAACAGCAAAGGTGTGAAGAGTCGACATGGAGCGCATTATAATGTCATGCCGTCTGTTGTCTCCGTCCCCAATGTGCCTGCTCCTTCACTGCCGCTTTCCACATCTGTCGTTGGCGGCGATAGACTAGTAAAACAATTGATTTCCCGCCCACCCGAGTGATTGCGTGCGGGTGGGACGTAACTCTCTGTGAATAATAGCGAAATTGTTGGAAACACGTACATTTGTATAACTGTGATTTTAAGTTGTGAGTGCTCTCTTGTGCTTTTAAACCTCAATGAAAGTTTAATGTATTTATTTCACTAAAACAGCGAATAAATGATTAAGGTTATAACTGACTATTGAGAAGACGGGTTTTGTGAGTGATCTTACAAGATTAGTTAGTTCTATTGCGTGCGGGGTCGGCGGGATGAGATCGGACCCCGTTTTAATTATGGTATAACATTTGAACGAAGCGAATTTCTGAATGTTAAATTACTTATTAATTTTTTTTGACGCGTTACTTTTCTGTATGTCATTTGCCCGCCGACATTTGAGGATTCAGTAGCGTCGTGCCGGCGTATTCTTTTGATATTTCGCTTATTTTATTCTTTTCGTTTACGACTTGCATGTGCATGTTATTGTGTGATCATCGGATCAGCATATCGGCTTTATTCCGATGCTCGGATGTTATCGTTGATCGTGTATGTGCTATTGAAATCTATCGAAGAAAGCTTATAGATTTCGTTGTTTTTAAAAAACTAATCCAGACATCGCCCGTATTTTAGAATGATAATTACTGAACGAGGTACAATGCATTTATATTAAATTGGGATCAATATCAACTTTCTCTTTTTTTTTTTCGCCCTATTCTATGCAAAAAATTAATTATACTTGAAAATGAATTCCGCGGATTAAAACATATACTTGTTTAAATTATTATTTTACTTACGTATATATGGTTAAGAACTAGTTGTGTATACTTTTAGTTTTTATCGTCATATATTGCTATTACTTGTTATATGGGTAGTCGAAAATAATTATAGTATAATTTTTATTATAGGTTATTTTCTTCGAAACATTTATGACCCAATTAATTACTATTTTTTTTTTTTTATTAAAATTTATTTCTAATTAACGGTAATCTGCTAATAAATGCAACATTCGCACGAATGATCAATCGAAAATCACTATGAAATGAAAGGTACGTTAAATTTTTAAGATTGTGCCAAACTAGTAACAAAATATGGATATAACATAGTTAATTGTGATTTTAAAACTTTGGTTTATAATTCATTAATTAGTTTTTTTTTAATTATTATTATTATTATTATTAAATTTGAGACTATTAATTTAGGTATTGTAAAATTTTTGACAAAAATGGTCTGATTTTAATTATAATTTGTATGTTCATTCATATTTTTTTTTTATTTACGATTCTACTCTATAATATGTGGTTACCATGTGATTATGTAAAATCGGCTTGCATCAACATTACACATTATCGAACGTGCATTGTGATACCATTTGAAATTTATCCTGAATCGTATTTATTAATTGTCGCTACAATAATACTCATTTTCCGTTTTGACTCTGACGCTTTATAAACAGTGGACGTATCCATTTAAATTTTAAGAATGGGGGCCTTGCTGATCGATTAAAACAAAGTACAATGTCATTAATACATATTAAAAAAAAAAATGAAACGTTTGCACTACCTCAGTAACAAAATTACGTATATCAATTTTTGTACCTTATCGGGCTACACGTATTACGTATTATATATATATATTTAATCTCAATATGTACGGCATTGTTACGACGACGAAGAACGGCTGGTAGTTTTTTTCTCCGTTAACTAGAACAAATATATCATTTTAACTATGTACATATTATATAATATTATCGTTTGGCACCAAATATCGCATCCGTATGCTAAAATCGTGAACCGACGCATCCGGGGATATTCCGTAGCGCTTATTTAGTCGTTTATTTCTCGAATTTGATTCATTTAGTCGTTGGTATTATTATTGATTTCGTTGCGTCCGTTTGTTAATCATATGTATCTGCGCGATAACCATATATATATATATATTTGATGATTTTATATCACTTGTACGTGATACAAATAAAATAGTTTGATGCAAACGTTTGTTTGTCTAATGCGTTATCGTAATTATATATATATTATTTTTTTCATTAGCTGTGATGATTTTTTGTGCAATTCGATATTGAATGATAAGTTGTATTTTTTTTATATGCGTACGTACAATGTCCATTATAAATTTCGGCGGGGGTGGCTCGACCTTAGGGGCAACCGGGGTACTGCCCCACACACATTTCTACTAATAAAAATATTATTAGCTGAATTATGCCAATAGAACCGTATTCGTATGTGCTTAGGCATAATTGTATCCGCCATGGTTACGTGTTCGGTAGCTTTGACGCAAACGAGTGTTGTTGTTTAGCTAAGTAGAGAAGGTAAGTCTGTTGGACACGTGGTCGCTAGCCTCAGTTTAGCTGTTGGTCCGGCGCGAACGAGTGTTGTTGTTTTGTCAGTCATAGTTATTACCGTATACAGAAGGTTCCTTTTCGTTTGCTGCATAAAGCTCTGTTTGGGGCAGATTTGTATACGCCCCACTGGTCTATATTTTCTACTTGATTCGAAAAATAGACACCTTCATTTTTTAATCTCATCGTGACCCATCTGTTTTTAGAGTCACGAGCCGCCCCTGATTTTCGGTTTGGTGTATTGCATGCATTTTACATAATTATTATTTTTTTTATATACCAGGAGGAACCACCCAATTTATCGTTTATATATAAATATTACGCAGATGATTAATGTGATAAATCTAAAATACCGTGTTTGAATGTTTGTTTGTATAACCAAAGATTTTAGTACTGAATTGGATGAAGAATCGTTTAGGTAACTGATAGTTGGATGCTAACACGTTTACTTTTGGTTTATGTTTAAATGACTGTCAGTATTTTTAATCGGTAGTGGTCGATATGTTTTTTTTTTTTATTAACGTAAAACGTAGTGCGTGGTTTCTCTCTGCGATCCGATCTATACCTTTCGCCCCCCGGACAATGTTCGTATTGGATTTTCGCATAAAGACTTTCATAGGACGTTACGTTACGTTTTTATTTTTAATTATATATTATGTCATCGGATATATACCGTAATTTTATCATTAATACATTTATTTATCGATTTATTACTTACCATGTGTTTGATATTTTATGTGCGAAATATTAATACACACACTCGCGAACAAACGTATTTCATAATCATCATGCGGTAGTTTGCGGCGAAGCAGACGTGTTCATCGACGATTTATTCCGTCTCATGTTTAGCACAAATTACATTTCGGTTTATTCGATAATATTCTTTATATAGATACGTTTAATGGATATTGTATGTCTTTATAAATTATTGTAATTTTGTGTTTAGCCTTACGAAACTATTATTATTTCGCAATAATTATTAACAGCGATTATATTCCCACGAAATCTGCGATTGTATTCTCACGAAAATATTTTTAGTGAATGTTCAAACATATTTTAAGCGTACACAATAAGCATGCATAGATATATATATTGTATATACACATACTGATCTGATACGAATGTGGTATATCGTGTAGGTTTAAAAACGTATATTCAATGACTTATTTTCATATTTTATGATCATTTTTCTGTTGTTTTAGTGACGTATCAAAGAAAAAAGTATGTTATGTTATAACCGTTGATGATCATTCGTATGTTCATAGATTATAATGCGTATTGAGCTGTGATGGCACAACGTGGATACTTTTGGCGTCGTCGCGTCGGCCGTTAGATTGAGAGTTTATATGTTAGCGTAATTAATTTGATTTATCGTTTTCCTATCAAAGCTATGGCTGCGATTAAATGGTCAATATGTATTCCGGTTCGTGGTAGATTTCATACTAAAACGATTGAACTATGTGTCGTGACAGTGAAATATGAATATATCTATAAGGTCATACATGATTATAACCCGAAATACAGGAACGTTTGTTATACATTCGACGACTTTTATTTTTGTAATCTGTTCAGTATCCCGTCGATTCCGTATCCACATTCCCCTGAATCAAGATCCTCCGTTCGATTCAATGTAATACAATTAAGTCTTGTTAGTTTTAAGATTATTTATGTCTCAATGGATAGTGAGATCAAAGTTGGAATAAATTTTTTTGATCTTGGTGACGTTTTGATGAAGTTTATGGAACGTAACCTTCGTAATTAGCGGACAAATTTACTATCGCAATCAATCATATTCTGACATCTACAAAGACGGTCAATAATTCAAAGAGAATATATACTCAATTAATTCGGCGAGAGAAACAATGCAAGTTGTGTGCGAAAATAACGATAAGTCTCGCTCAGAACAAACCAAAAAGTAATGAAAATTTTAACTGATATCGATCGTTAAAAAGCAGCATACTGGTCCAAAAATAAATTGGCACGGACGTAAAATTAAGCTGTGCATATTGTGAAATTACCGAGGAATTGTCTATCACAAGCTGTTGAATTGAAACGAGGCGATTACAGCAAATATAAGAAAATTGATTTTATTCAAAGCCTCTTGATTTTTTAATGATGGAATAAATGAAGATAAGATAATTATTTATTAATGTACAGTGAAACTCCATTTTTACGTTTTTACGATGGTATATAATTCATCATAGGCGCAACAGGTCTGCCGTTATGTCGCTCGATCTTCCGGTAAGTTTCAATGGTGCAGTGTCGCTATGTACACAGTTCAACCACCTCAGCCTTGGTCTTCCTTTCTTTCGGGGACAGGAAGGTTGTTAACTATAAGCCTTTTGCCCTGCCGACTGTCCCGCATCCTTGACACATGACCGTCCCACCGGAGTCTGGCCACTCTGACCGGTATATCCTTGTATAGTCCAGTACAGCTCTTCGTTGCTTCAGATACACCATTCGCTGTCGACGATTACCGCTCCAAATATTCGTCACAGAATCCTCTTCTCCAGGATATCCATTTGCTGCTCATCTTGTTTTGTCAGATCCGTATGTTAGGACAGGCCTGAAGAGGGTCATGTAGAGCTTACCTTTAGTCTTCCTTAGATAGTCCAAAGTGGCAATCGGTTTGCCAGCATGGTTCTTCTTCGTACTTCCAAATTGGTTTCATTGTTATTTATAATAAGTGAGCTGAGGTATGTTAATTCCTGAACGGCCTCGAAGCTGTACTCATTGACTCTCAGGGGTTCAGAGATTTGTCCTTGGTGGTACATATTTATGTTTTTTCATAAGGCTCTTTCAATGCGATAAATTGTTCGGAAGATTTCTTCTCGTGCGTCTTTAACACTTGTAAAATAGCTTTTAACATGTTTTGTACCGGGTAAATTGTTACAAAAGCCTTATATAAATTTATTTCTGATGTTATTATATATAGGGATGATAAATTAAGGTTTATTTGATCACCATTGTCAGTCACCGGTGCATGCCACATGGCACGATGGTAAAAATCAATGTCAGGCACCGGTGACTGACACAATTCAGGTTAAGGCCCTCAATATAGCTTATAGTATTTTTTTTTGTTGGAGTTGGATGAATCAAATTTATTTATTCTTCATCATAGAGTTTTCCGTTTGACTACTTTCCGTGAATATGACTGTCTACTATATACAGTCAACCCTCCTATAACGTTTCCTATAAATCGCCGTTTTCTACAAAATTCTAATATTTTTAAGATCAATTTAGATATTTCGTAAATCTATAATACATTACTGAGCGAAATAAAGGTCAATGCTCTTTGGTTGACAAAGAATTTTGTAAAAAGCAACGATTCAAAAGAAACGCTATAGGAGGGCTGACTGTAGTCGACTCTTATAATATTAAATGTTATCACATTAAAGTCAAGATCTATTTAATTGTTTAAGGATTCGGCAGAATTAGTTTCCAGCCATTAACCGATCTATCACGACGGATCGGAACCAACGCCGCTGGCCGATGGGGTCTATTATGTATGAAAATAGACCCCAAACTACTACTGATTCTGAAAATAGACCTCAAACTACTTCTGTTTTCTACTGATTAATGAGACGTGCATCCGGTACGGAGCGATAAAAAACGTCGCACCTGTGCCATTGTAAAACAATATTGTTGTTTTTATTTGTATTTATTCTTCAGACTTTTTTAGACAAATACAAAAAGTTTATGACGTGTAGGATTTATATTATTCGAGAAAAATCTAAAACTTGGGATCCCAAAGAGATCCCATTGGCACTTTCTCTTCCTGTTAATTCCGTCTTTCCGAAAACAATTTATAATTAATTCAAATTTATTGAAAAGTTAAATATTTCAGATGTAAATTGTTGGAAATAAAAACGTAAAATCGGGTATCCAATGTACTAAAATGAACTGAGATTGGAGAAATTGTATCAAATAGCAGGAAACCGTGAATTCCGGGCACGTAAAAATAGGGTTCTACTATATTATTTAATTAAAAAATATTCATGCTAAGTAAAATGGAAAATATTTATGATTTGGACGAATTATAATGTTATTTTCTCATTGAGAATGTTTTATCGCCTTTATTTTATTGTTTCTAAGATTGCAAGCGATGTACGTAGATAACGAGGTGTGTTTTTTTTAGCACGCAGACTATTGAAAGATAAAATAAATTATCAATGCAATGTGATGAATACGACGGAGGGAAATACTCGAAGTTTTGAATAAAAAGCAGTTATGATTTAATCAAATAATATATATATATTATTGAGATTTATCCGCTTAAGAATCCTCCGTCCACCGGTAACTCCACTCCCGTTATCATTGTGGCACGTTCGCTCAGCAGAAACAGCACAGCGTCGACGACTTCGCTCACTTCGCCAAATCTGATACAAACAAAATTAAAGTCAAAATGTTATTGAATCGTAAATAATCGAACTGTACCTTCCCAAGGGAATTTTATCCAGCATCACTTTGGCTTTTGCAGGATCAGCCCATCCCAACTTTCCCATTTCAGTCATAATGACCGTCGGATTAACGCAGTTCACGCGGATATTGTGCGGCCCCAACTCTAAAGCCATCACCCTCGACATGGCATCCAGAGCTCCCTTCGTCGCACAGTAAAGCGTGTGATCTTTCAGTGATGCCTTTGAGGCTTGCGACGAGATGTTCACGATGACGCCGCCATTCTTCCGTTTCACCATGTCATTTGCAACGATCTGGCTGACGTTCATAACGGCCTTCACATTTATATTGAACAATCTGAAATAATAATGCTATTGCAATACAAAACGGAAGTAAATATTATCCAACTGTAATTACGCGTCGAAGCTTTCTGGTTTGGATTCTAAGAATGGCTCAAGTACGGCGATTGCGGCGTTGTTGACCAGGCCGTATATTGGCTTTGCATGCGATATTTTCTGTATAGCGGCCCTCGTCGCTTCCCAATCTCCGAGATCGACGCAAACGATCTCGATAGTAGGAAACATATTTTTGAGCGAGATGAGATTCGATTCTGTTTTCGATACCGCTATCACGTTGGCACCGCATTGAATTAAGCGGACACATATCTCGCGTCCGATGCCTAAAAATATATTTTCGAATCAATGGCATATATTTAATTATTTATCATACAAATCAAGAATATGTTTTATTCACCTTGACCAGCTCCTGTCACAATCACATTTTTATTATTGAATACTATCTCCATGTTGCAATGTCAAATAATGACTATCGACTGTTTAAACCGAGCGTAAATGTCAGTTATTTATGTTTTAGTATAAACGAGAGCTGTCGATTAATCTAGAGCGCGATAGCGTACGACATTCAAATTATATTTTCTGATAATGTTGCCAGGTTAAAAAAACTGATCATAACCCTTTCATGCGAAATAAATAAATGAATGAGTTCAATACAAATGTATACAGAGCAAAATTTTTAATAAAACAAATTAAAGCATTATGAATAATAAATAATAATTTGGTGGATCACCAGTTGCGAAAAAAATCGCGTTAGTTAATTAATCTAATTAATATAATCTGGTTATTTATTTATTTAACCCTTTAATCGCCACGCCAATTATATGGATTTTTACCGTACGCTACCATTATTTATTCATAGATAAATTCGTAACAACGTTCCCCGTGCCTGCACGGCGTGGCGCTGGTGGTTAGACTGATTTCTCGTGCCTGCACGGCGTGGCGTCCAAACGGTTAAAGTCAATGCATGATTGGCATTACAGAGTGATCTAATACAAAAAATATGTAGATAAAGTATCTAGGTATATAAGTATCGTCATTAATTGATCTGCTATATAAAATTTCATATAAGAAATCAACGAAAGGGTGGTTTAGTAAAGTGATAGCTTTGACTACCGGAGAGTTTACGAGAGACCCCAAGTCAAGTTATCGATGAATTCTTCATCAATATCTTGACATTTTTTTAAATGGATTATTTTAAGATTAAAAATAGTCATTCATAATGTGCTTCATAAATTGGTCGATATTTTGTATTCTTTGACTAATCAATATGACGCGTAAATTAAACGCGCACTCGGCGATGTCGCCGCGGATTTGAAACGCCGCAGACTACCGACGGTCATAAATTCTCGCAGCACGTATCACTGGTATGTTTCACTCTCGCACTCGGCATCGTACCGGATGCGACAAGTAAAACTTATCGCACCCGTGGCAAAGAAGCGGAGTGGGGACAAAAGCGTTAATGATTGTTTTAGCAATGTAAAGGATGATGGAAAAGTTGTGACTCGGATGACCGTGGCGAGCCTTTATTCTCGCCGTTGGACGAAATGCAAACACAGTTTATCAAGTTTTAACTTATCTACACATTTAATAATTATAATATTGGAGGGACAGACAGCTTCTCAATTAATAGAGATAGGCACGTGACCGTGCGGCTCCTGGTACGCTCTAGTTGATGAACTCTGGCAGTGACGGGCTCTCGGGGCGGTCCAGTGTCCAGAGTGTCGGCAGAGAGGTACTCTTCCCGATGATCCTCGACGAGGGGGCGGCTGGGTGCTCAGGGGTCGGCCGTGTGCTCTACTTGGCATGCCAGTCTGCGGTCTCAAGCCGGTGATGCTGAAGCAGAGTCTGCGAACAACCTAGTCGGCTGTTGGTTGGCTGGTCTGTTGATTATCTGAATGGTGTCCGTAATAAACGCCATTTGATTGACGAGAGGAGCCTCCAGAATCGTCATGGCGGAGTAACGCAGGAGCGTGTTCACGTCGCAACTGCGGGCGGGAGACTGGCAGGAGGAAGCCGGCTGCATTTCCGGGGACGCCGTGGTGCTGCCAGGGCGCAACATGGCGTTAATCCAAACAAGTGGAATAACCACCACAGAGGTCCCCTCAGTGTCGGCGAACCTTTGGTACGTCGACACGAAAAAGAGTGTGGTTATTTCACACACAAAAGATGTTACAAGAAACTGTGTTTGACATTTCCGGTCCGAGTCGATCACGTCGGGTGGTCACCACTGTAGGATTCTTAGTGTGGTGGATGTGAATAACAAGAGTTTTGTAGTTTTATAATATTTATTTGATCCAAAAGATAAATTGCCGGGCCTCTTCGTCCTGGTGCGTGTTCAGGGCTCAGGTCTGGTGGCCCTCGGAGTTTGGTCATCTGTGGTCTTCTTAGATCTGGTTCCGTTGGCGTCTCGTCATATGTGATCTTCGTAGATCTGGTTCCGTCGGCTGGTGGAGATACGTTTCGTTGGCGGCCGGTCGGTAGATCTGGTAGTAATTTGCGGAAGTTCGTCTGGTCTTCGAAGCGTAGTCCTTCCGGAGAGAATCGGTGCCGTGGTGGTTCAAGTGGTCGGAGGGCTTCGCTGTCTCTCCGCTTCTCTCTCGATTGATGCTCAGCTGGCCCTCTTTATAGTGCGCTTTTTAGGGCTGTATATCACAGACGATGGCGTAAATGCGAGGCTACGGCGAAGTCGATTACCGCGTCCAAAGGTTACGTTTTTTACAAGCCATGGACTGATGATGATGATTTCGTATGGCTTTTACTTTGCCATTCTTCGCATGCTCGTCGTTGTTGGAGTTTCCTTCTCCATTTCGCAGCACGCCAAGAATATAACTTGATGATTGGCTACGTAATCCAGAGTGCGGGTTGACCCACTACCTTTCGGAGGGCAGGTCCCTCTTTGGGTAACCGAATGGCATTACGCCTTAGCGATGAGTCTAAAGAACAATACCAGGTGCAGCGTGCTTCTATCCGTACAGTTTCCTCGTGCCGCTGCGGCCTAGGACTCCGAAGGACGGAGCCAGGTTCTATGGAAGGCGGATATACTTGATGAAACAGCTCAAGGAGACTATCCCGGCATTTGCCTTTGGATGACTGGGAATTGGGTCAGCCTGGCCCAGGATAGTCGCGTTTCCTGATTACTGGTGACAGATACAAAAGAATTGTTTCCTAGATGCTTCTACGTGGTTATTCTAGAAACCATTTCTACAGACCTTGACGTGATTAAGGTACTAAGCGTAGCTTTGGAGTCTTAAGCAGTTATTGGTTAGTCAACCAGATTAGGGTCATCCTAGGGACAGAGACAAAATTAGAATTCTGCAAATGGAAACCAAAGGAAACACTTGATTCTTTGTACGATTATTGTACATATTTTTGCACTGTTATGCAGGGCACCTATCAAAGTTCAACTGGGCCCCTAGTCAACTCTATGCAGGGTTATGTTGACTGTAATATAAAAAAAAAAAAAAAATGTAGGGCTATAGTCGATTTACGCGTTGAAAGGAAAAAAAATTCGGGCGACTATAGTCGCTTTACGCGTCCAAAGGGTTAAAAGAGTTATTCGAGAAAAATCAAAAACTTTGGGTCTCAAATAGACGCCGTCGGCGCGGTTAGGTTAAATTATTTTTAAACGTTCTGTATATATTTCATTCATGATAAATATTATTATAATAAATTATGCGATAACCTTTGTTATCAATGATATACTGCTTTAAAAATATTATCAGGCTTAAGAATATGGCAATGAAAACGTGATAATAAATTGAAATGAATTTTATTACTCGAGGCGAAGGGATCAGGGGGAAATGTAACGCGGGATTACTAAAAACCCACTTGACAAATGTACGCCATTATTTTTCATTAGGTATCCACGGTAACCGCTTAGCTTCTCAATAAATAATTTGATTAATATATCATTTGTAATAATTTCGGACGAATTTATATGTGTTTGATAAAATGATGCGGTACATCACACAATTGAAACATTTTCGATAACCACCAATGTCACGATACGTCAAAAACGAGTACAACAATACAAATATTGTGACAATCGTTATTTATTATTATTTATGTATTGTTGAGATTCTTTGGAGAGTCAGTTGAATCTGTGGTAAGAAGATGAAATGCCCGAGGCGAGGCTTGAATTCCAATTAGCTGAATCTCATATGGCCTCTATATAAAACACAGAATCCCGAATATTATCCCATTTTATTCACAACCCCCGTGAAACAAAGTGCAATGGATCGCACCACATGGTGTATTATCATATTTTCCATCGTTATTTTTAACAGTGTACACGAGATCAAATCACACGAATGTTTAAATAATTCGATATTGTTTAAACATATTTATAAAGCGTTGATTTATATGAAAGAAAATATATCAGATTTAAATATAGACGCATATCTTGGAGTATCTTTGGCATATGGTAAAAACAATTTATTATTCAAATCAATATAATAATGTTTAATGATATAATTGACTGATTTTCAGAACAATTAAGACGATTAAAAATTCACGATAACCTTTTGAATGATGTACGATATATATCTGAGGAGATTATGAACGAATTTCAGAAGGGTATTCATCACACTGGAAATATTTATTTATTCAATGGTGAGTATGATATTTTTTATTATTATTTCAATCAATTGGATTATAAAAATGGTTTATTTATTTATTTACAGTTAAACATCATTTGAAGAACGATGATATATTGAATAATTTGGCAATCGATGCTAATTACACGCTGCCATGTTACGAAATACGCCATGAGAAATCTAAGATGGACACGATTCTTAAACCATTCATCATTCAATCGCTGTTGAAATCCGATTCATCGCCAAATGAAATACAATCAGGTTTAATAATATTTAATCGTGTGAACAATGTTTCTAGCTGCAGCACCCCCAAACAAATTGAGGAAAAATATACTTTAGAATAACTTTTTCATTTCTCAATAATTCATTTGTATTCTTTTATAAACAGAAAACACACTTCTTGGAAATAATTTTTATTCAGTTTTGAAAATTAAATCCTTTAAATAAGCATCATTTTGCTCTTCACACTGACGCGCTCTTTTTAAGGCGTGAATCATCACGTGTCGTAATGTTTCTTGGCTTATTCCTTCAATTTCTTTACGGATGTTGGCCTTCA
>JAGXCT010033798.1:0-21383 GCA_022495035.1 Philopotamus ludificatus | reverse complement strand
AACTCACGACCTTAAGATTATGAGACTTACGCGCTGCCTACTGCGCCACCGAGGCCGGTATTTGTACATCACAGCACTCCTCTGACATTTTTAGACGACTATAAATACCACAATAATAGATATCTGTCTTATCTCCCCGAATAAAACACAGATAACGCAGTGTTTCACTACATGTGTCCGAGACGGAATATAACATTGCCAAAAATATAAACAAATACTTCGTAATCTTGACAAATTATCATTTTTTTAATGAATTATGAGATTTTTTTAATTAAAATTTATATAACGTCGCATGTAAACAAATCGATATGCCATAATCGAACGATAACCGATGGCTCATGGCGTAATGTATCGATTTTACAAAGGAAGACTCATACCATCAATTTTTATAGAGACCAGTTTGACCGCAAATATTAGATAGTACGACGGAACATATAATAATGCCACTAATGAAATTATGTATGGTCCGTCTGTTTGATGGAAACCATAACCGGTCTGCTCTGGAATGAAAATCTTCACTCAAATCACTGGGATGTGTGATACCGATTCGATTCTGCCCCCGTCTCCCCTTTCGCAATGCATTCGTTTGGCCGAAACGAGCTTTCGCACAAATTGACGGGAATGTTAAACGGGGTTACTTTGCGCAACGCACGCGTATTACACACCTCCCAATTAACCAACGCTACATTGTATATAATTACTATCATATGTAACATGTAACAGGAACGTAACGGTGTACACCATAATTTTTCAAAAACTCGAATTAAATGTAAATAAATTATGTGCACAGATCGGCGAAGAGCTCACTGACACGCGACAGCAGTTTAGTGGCGTGTACCTCGTCATCATCAGACTGTTAAGCTCTTGGGTGGTCTCCTCATTCACTCGCCTACTATACATTGTATACTAAATGCACGTAAATGTGGCATAATCTTGATAAAGTGCGACGATTCTCAAAATATCAATTCAATATGTACATATTTTTATGATAAAAAATAGAGATTCAGAAGCTCGGACGATTATATGGCGATATGTATTTATTATACAATGCAAAATAACCCGCTTGCTAAATCAATGGCTGATTTAACAGCCGAAATGTCAAAACAGTGTTGTAAATCACAGCCGGACCCACTGCTCTGATTTTTATTAGATAAGTTGAGTCACGTTCTTGGACACTAAATTATATTTTGACAAGTAATTACGTATATTATTCGCGGATATGTAATAAAATCTCTTTTAATATTTAAATTTAAATTAAAAAAAATATTATTATCCGTAACAATATTGGTTGTAATGTGCGGCACGAATTTAATTAATGCAAATTTATATTATTTCAATGTTATAAATCGTGTAAATAATATAATATAAATGCGTGTTATATCAATTATGTCGAAAAAATATGGCCACTAATTAGGCTCTTAGGTTTGCGCGGCGCGAATTAAAAAATAATATCGCCATTTGACACATTGCGTGCATAATGGCGGCAAACGCCGTATGTCATTTCGCTGCAAAATATGCCGTTTGAGATTTTCTGGTGTCGTGGAGACGTGTTCTAGTAATCGTGGTGCTATCTGGTGTGCACGCACACACGCGCGTGCCCTGGCCCACCCACGACGGTCGCAGACAGTTGCATAATGCACCCAAACTAATTTGTAGGACGATGAATGAAATGCGCATCGCCGATGTCGGTATACTGGGGCAGTTGGAATGTTCCTAAACGGAACTACGTGTGTGGTCCGGGCCCCGGTAGCGCTCCGATCTGTTCGAGTGATATGTGGCGGCCTGCCTGACTCACTCGCGAGCCCATTTATTTACCACCTATCATTTATCAAGAGAATGCTAGATACGCGAGGGTCATCTGCGAGGATCTATGAGCCGCATGAGTGACAGTGGCCATGGCTAACCCTCCAAAACGATCTGTGGGAAAATAAACCAACCCCAAGCGGAGATAAACTCGAATGTTCAATGACAATCGAAAATAACTTCCATCTGTCAATCAAACGTATTCATACAAAATATTTATTATACACATTCATAATTTTTTTTTTTAGGGATTTATGCATTTTTTATACGAATTTCGTGTAAAAGTAAATCCATGTAATCCGATGGATTGCTGATGAGGTTTCAAGTTTTAGAGATATAATATTCAGGTAGAATACTATTGATTTAGCACGCTTTTTCAATTATGTTGACGTATTTTGTACCCAAAGATAATATAATACATTAATGTTTAATTCATTTCTCTTGGATTGATTTCAATTGAAAATTGAATATATCAACGATGCTGCATTATTGTGTTATTTTTAATATAATATGCCAATGGTAAATACGTTTTAATGTTGACGCCATTTAATTTCACGAGTCTTGTGATTACAAATTTGTTAAAAACAAGTCTTGCAAACGATCTTGAATCATTTAAGAACAAGGCAGAGATGTTATCAAAAAAAATGTAGCAAGAAAACGTGGATCAAAGCATTTTAATAACTCTAATGATAAAAAAAACATTAAAAATTAAATAGAAACATTAGATTAAGCTAAAGCTAGTTGAAAAAAAGTCGAAAGTTTTAAAAAAAAACCTTAGGACTTGATAACTTAACGATGTTAACCTAGATGTGCCAATGGGGTATATTTGGGATCCCATGTTTTTGATTTTTCTCGAATAACTCTTAATAAAAATCACAATGTCACGAACTTATTGTATTTATCTAAAAAGTCTAAAGAATAAATATTATTTATACAACAATAATCACTTCGGGACGGCGCGACATCGCCGAGAGTGTGTCATTTATTCGTCATATTGATTAGTTAAAAAATCCAAAATATCGACCAAATTATGAAACTTGTCATGAATAACTATTTTTATTTTCAGAATAATCCATTTTTTTTTTTAAAAAATCAAGATTTAGATGAGGATTTCATCAATATCTTGAGTTGAAATGCTTGGGGTCTATTTTACATAACAAAAGACCCCCTTCGGACGACGCGGTTAGTTTTTGAGCTGCCGTGATGGATCGGTTAACTAAATGTGGCAGTCCAGAGGAATGCAAACAAATATTTGGATCAAGTTTTATAAATAGTCGGGTCATCTTTAAAGACTCCTTGAAAATCAAAAATTTCGTTACCCCGGTTCTGTCTTCATCTTCTTAATGCAAAAACGTCGTCTTTTCTAGTTTTTTTTCGAGATTTAATAAATAAATATCTTTATTTATTCATCAATCCCCCATCTCTACATTAGAAAAACCAGTCGAAGGAGAAAAAAGGCCCCTCCTTGAAAAAACCCTCTGCAAAACAATAGGACCCTCTCTCCATTAGGTACAATCTACACTTATCTGAGCGCATTTTACATTCTTCAAAGTACTTTTAAGACATATTTTTTTACTATGACGTTTAGATTCGTTAGCGATTTTGAGTTTATCTACTAAATATTGACAAAACGTCGTCCGTTTAAATACTTTTTCATCTTTTAAAATAGAAAAAACACACATGAGACTATCTCTGACGAATACGGAGGCTAAATAAACTTAACACCAAAAAAATCACTGAGCACACCACATCACATGAAACCTTTTTGACAGCAAGCGATAAAGTTAGCATCCATTATGACTACCAATGTCAAGATATGTCAGGGACATCTATGCCAACACAACAACACAAATGTGACAATTGTACTTAATTATATAAGAAGCATATTCAATATAATAAAACTATTCACACGACCCACATAATGTTAATTATAAGCGCAATACTCGAGTGCTATACTTATCTATATCCATTTTTTTCAATTATATCCAGAAATATTGCACCGTTTTGCAAATAAATAAAAATATAATTAAACAATAAATATATATTGTATATATTTATGCGGTTTGTCGTAAAGATATTGGGTCATATTTCGATTGACCCGTCTCACTCGCTATCAGCATCGATAGAAGCTGGGTGGGCGATGAAAAGAAATTATTGCCGAATTATTGAGAGCAATAAATCGAGACAATATTAAAATATTTACAGTAAACGCTTTTTTTTGTGCGTCGCATCGCGTCTCATTACACGGCCAAAAATCGACAGTGTCATATTTTGTCATATAAATTAGCATAATCCCGTCTCTGCAGACTCTCCATCATTCTGTCAAAGCGTCTGTGTACGAACACAATCTAATCGCGTGTAAAATGAGTTTTATTCAAATTATCACCTAATCAAATAAATTTATTCGACACAAACTACCTGCCGCAGCGATGTCGAAACAATTCAATTAATTAATACTGTGATGTGATTTAATTATTATTTTTTTTGTTTTAGTAATAATGGAGGAATGGTAGAATGCAGCTGTGATTACAGTAATAAAGCGGATGGCTCTCCTGTTTGAGGCCGAGCATGTCTCGCCATAATTTAGATAATCGCAAATGTTATAATGGCTCTATATATTGTATGTGATAAATTTCTAATGGTCCAGACCGCGACCCACTTGATTACCACCGCTGGATTGGAAGGATCATATAATTCAACGCTTGGTTTTCTGCTTTGAAATTTATTTCGAAATTTAAGATATCTTCTTGGGTGGTCTTGGTTCAGCCTCGGATTGCACAAGTACGACAAGGAAAACCATAGGATATAGCTGTCTCTTGTAGAGCTAATATAATTGTATATTTATATTGAATATAATTCGGTATTAGGCCCACCATTATATGGAAGAGCCATTGTACTTACTGGTTTATATTAAAGTCCTATTCAAAACCCTACAAAAAAAGCGTAAGCCTATGACAAAACATCACAAAATAATTTTCTCACGAGCATATTTAATAGTTGATATATTTTTTTGCATTAAAAAATAATTATAACCTAAGAAAAAACTGTGTCTTTTTTGCAGATTATGTCATAAAACAATATTTTTATGCGTTATTTTTTTGTTGTTTCTTTTCCAGGAAAGATAAACCGCCGCGATGCGGTTTCACAAAACGGAAACCGTACAAAAATGTTTATGATTGAGGTCAATTAACAAAAATGTGTGGTGCTATTGTTCGTGCCGGATACCATCCGACAGATCGTCTTGCTTGATCAATCAACGAAAAACAAACACCGACGACAGAAGAGCGGTCACAAATTTTTAGCAATTTAGTGCTGTTTTTTTTTTATATTTTTTTTTTTTTAGTTAAGTCGGGGAGGGAAAAAAATAGAGAATACAAAGTCCCACCGGTGGATATCAATCATCCCCCGGATGTTTGTTTTCCCACTGGTACCATATAATTACCAAAACATATCTCCGCGGTCTATCTTCTAATGGATCTCCGTGTAACTGAGGCTGATGGTTTTGCGTCGTCATGGTGCGTCCGTCGCCATCCAGACGGCATCGGTTTTACGATCCACCAACGTGTCTTGTCGTCTGAATTCCATCATGGCTCCGACCCGCTCATACCGATGATGAATATTCGTCAACCGGACACTCATTTGTCATTGTTTTATCTTTGATGCAATCATATTTGGATAGAAATCCTGTGGCGGAATGGTAGAACCATTAGCCAACTTGCACTTTAAGCATCTATCATCTTTTACCAGTTGTTTTTATCAGGGTTGAACTCTGAAGACCATTATAAAAGCACCATGTTAAGTAAAAGAAGCGTCTGTTATAATCTTCAGATAAAATACATAAAGAATAAAACTTGATCCATCGATTCATTAGATTATTTATGCAAATGTATTATATAATAATAGAGAAGAAGTATGAATCCGATACAAACGAGTAGTCAAAAGTCGACTAAAACCACTGCTACTCTGATTTTTTTAAAATTCAAATATCTCTTTTTCTCACCATTAGAACCAATATACTCTGAGAAGGAAAACCCTGAAATAATTGTGGATAATCGACTTAGTTTCGATACTTTTAGAGAACCTCTCATTCAGAAAGTCTTTACTATGATGAAAGGATTGCTATTACGCGACAGTGTACGGTGCATGTGTGCAGAACTTCAGTTTTCGCTCCCATATTTCTGATGTGCTTGAAAAGACGAACTACGGGCAATCATATTTTCATATATTATTTAATGTCTATTTTAAGTAATGTAATTCATTTTAATAAATTATTATTTTATATTTTATAATGGCGCCTGTGTGCGCCGCACAATCTGGCCATATGGACGGCGCGCCTCTGCTCGTCACATCGGAACCACTAGAGAATAGGAAAGCGATTACCGAGACAAACCCCCTCCCACTTGCCTGGACATAGTAAGAATGGTAAAATCCGATACCAGCAATGGTAGATAATACACGTCCAATACCAGAAATGGACAGGAGAAGGAAACCTCTTTCTAAAAATCACTTACCAAGATGGGATGAGCAATCGCGGTCATTGGGAAATTCCGACTCCCTTAACCTCTGCTACCATTCGAGAATCTGGTAAGGCCCAAACACTCAGCGACTGAGTGTCTCGTGACTGGATGTTGATGTATTATATAATAGAAAAGAAAATAAATGTGGTTGAAAACAAGAGATTCTTAGCTGAAACGCAAGTACTCACTCAAAAATAAGAAGGAAAACTCGCTATTATTTTTAGTTAGAAAGATTTTATGCCGCAAGCTGAAGACCTATTAAAGCTAGTAAATATAGAAACAGTGAAGGAGATCCGCAGCCAAAGGCGATTGATTAGTTGAACCATTCAATGGAAGAGAGTATAAGAGGACGTATGCAAAAAAATAGTAGAATACATTTTATAAGCATGAAGGAAGGACTGGTCATGATGGAAGAAGGCGGTGTTAACGTTTCTTCTTGTCCCTATTACAACGC
Source organism: Philopotamus ludificatus (assembly GCA_022495035.1). Classification (NCBI taxonomy): domain Eukaryota; kingdom Metazoa; phylum Arthropoda; class Insecta; order Trichoptera; family Philopotamidae; genus Philopotamus; species Philopotamus ludificatus. The sequence continues at coordinate 14,609 of JAGXCT010033798.1, read as the reverse complement.
CAAGCATGACGGGTTCTACAACGGAATTCTATAGCTTCTACACAAGAACCGATTATTTCTAGATACCACGAAGCATCGCAAAATATAATACTGCGAACAATAAGACAAGATGTAGAAGACAAACATTAACTAGTAAAAGAAGGACTCTAGTGGTTTCAGAACATCCGTAACTACTGGATAGGAAGCCCATGATAAATCTTTATCTGAAAAACACTATAGCGTGTCTTTGATATGAAATGCGTCACCATTTGCTATGCAAAGTTGTCCACTCTTCTAGTCAGACATCCGATGCTATGAAGAACTCTTACTAGGTCAATTTTGGAGAGTCATGTATGTAAACTTCTACTTAATCTTCTTTATGTGCCTTGTCCATTTTCATATGCAGGCAATCTACATGTTCTTCTTTTTTCTCCATATAATTGTCTGTTTTTAGCGAGCTGGAACAATTCTGGAGCTCCCAATCCGGTCCAGTTGCGAATATTGGAGATCCCTCTACTCCATGAAGAGAACAAACTAGTGATATTTTGATTCGTAGTGGTCATAATCCTTCTAAAACTTGTTTAATTCAATCATTGCAGCTAGTAGAATCCTTATTGGAGTATCTTTCTTCCTAATTGTAGAATTAATCGCCGTTTTTTACAATCCAGGAGCAGCACTTGGCTTCTCTTATTTTGCTAATTTGTTCCTCCAGGACCTGTAAAACCCTTAATATGATTCGTATTTAAGATATACTATATAACAGAGTGAAATGGAAGCTGCACTCACCAATGAGCAAGCGCATTTATGAATCGTATCATTTTGTAGTCCTTAACGGTTAGACGAGACCTCACCAAACGATACTGATGACGAAAAAGAAGAATTATCTTCATTTGAATTGATTGTTACACACAAAAATATGTACTTATTAATTTTAACAGTGGTGTGCAGATGGTGCCTGTGTGCAGAACTTAAATTAGGGCCCCTATATCCATCCTTTTACAATAAAAAAAACATTTTATGGAAAAGAATTGAGATATTAATCGATTTTAAGAAAGTTTATTGAACTCTCGACGCACCTAATCATCCGGCGCTTGTGTGCGCCGCACAATCTGGCCATATGGACGGCGCGCCATTATGTAAATAGTTCAAGCATACGTCTCTCTTGTTTTATTCAGTGAAGTGGGTCAGTTATATCATCAGGGTTCACAAATCAGAGAAACTTGGTATCACAAGACTCACTTCTACTGCTTGAAATGAAAGATTTCTAGAATTCTCTGAACAAAAACGATCGATTGAAGATGTATTGATATTTTTCCCATGGCGAAACAATTTCAAAACTCGCACAATATACTCACTCACACCGCTCGTACTATAAACGATGCAGAAATGACCGTGACCTGTGGCAAGTGAGATTCCAGTCGATCTCCATTCACTCGAGATTAGATTCGCGACCCGACGACTTTGGAGAGCGATTGCTCCTCCATTCATGGCCATCGACACGGTCTGGCCGTTAATGGCTCTCTTCATGCACCATTTGAATGATTATTTGAATTATCACTGTCCTACGTGGGGGGTCTTCGACCTATCTGATGATGACATTAACCATAACAATAAATAAAAAATGAAAAAAGCGCGGATACGGCACGAGAGCGTTACGCCAATTTTCAGTTTGATTGCGTGACGGTCTGTGGCAACAGTCGAGGCTCGAAAATATATCTGTAACATTGTCACAGAATCGATCAATTTAATTGGGCATTATACGAAATACATAATACGTGTCTTTGTGGTTCAGGAAATGAAAATACACGATTAATTAGTGGCTGTTCCACTTCATAAGTAACACTATGATTAGAATAGATATTTACATTGTTGTGTTTATTGTTTTTTTTTTTTTGGTTTTATTTATTTGGCACGTCGACAAAGTAAAATTTATTTCCAGCTTTCAGACGTCATATATATGCCCCGTTTGACAAAGTGGTCTGAAAGTTGCCAACTGACTTGCCATTCTCTTTCCATACAATCGTTAACATAAAAAAAACACATTATCATACATTAACACGAACGCGAGATTAATTAATATATTTTTCAGGTTGAGAAACACTGCCTTTGCACAAAAATACACATTTCAACGATGCCGTACGATGATAAGAAAATGTTGTTTGACTATGACCGGATATTCGGATTAATGCATTTCCGTAAAGTAAACAGGTGTAGTAAATAAAGATTGGAAATCTTGATTATTTACATTAAAAAGTCTCATAATTAAATTGTACAGAAAAATATTACAGCAGTCGTACTGTTAACATTCAACACTGTGACATGGTTAATGACATAGTGATAAAATCATGCAATTGCTGTAAACAGCATCAAAACTCGATATATATTTATTTTTTTATAGTGTTTATATAGATCCATATATTATATATGTAAATAATTCATTCAATATGTCATTAACAAGATGGCCGAACTGTCATTATACATATTTAGTAATTCATTTGTTTTTTTTGGTAATAACATCAGCTTATGCGGCCATCAGTAAAACAAGATATTGTACATATTTATTGATCGTTTATACACATGTATGTACATACATAAACGTCATCATAACTAAAGTTATCCGAAATGATTTTTTTTTATATATTTGTAGACACTGTATGCATTTATTTACATGATAATTAAATTTTATAGCATTGGCAAGAATGCAAACGCTATTTTTAAATGATTTTTCTTCCTTAATTAGAACTATTAAACTCTGCTTAAAATTAATACAAAGTTTGATTATAAAATATGCGGAATCCAAGAAATATTGTGGTTTTGTTGTCACAGTTTTCTTATTGTTGGGTTGGTACACTTGTCTGTGACGTATTTATGGTCATATTGGATGTTTACTGAATTGTTACGGATCAAAAGACACCATGTTTTAAATATGTGTAGTTATATAGGGTTAAATAATTTGTTTAACATAATTTTCTATTTAAATTATGTCATACGATAATCGGCTCGATTATGGTAATGCGATTCTTGCGAGCAAGGGCGGACCGGTCATCCGTTCCGGTGATAAAATGAGTCGATACATATTGAAATTTCATTGCTTTCGATTTATATTATACGATAAGTAATTTGTATATATGCACAGTTTCAAATATGAAATTGTATCTCAACTCGTTCGATTTCAATCCTAGTAAATAAGCTTTTAAGGCCCTCAATATGCCGCATAGCATCTTCTCTTCTTAGAATTGGAAGGATTATTACCTCTTCTTCAACAGATAATTTAAAGGTGTAATATCTTCAGGTGCCATCACTTTAATGTCGAGGTCCATGTAATAGTTTCGGTAGAAATTTGTTCCCAGCCATCAAAAACATTGTGCGCCATTATATCTTCTACTAGTGTTTCTGGTCCGGCTCTTTCGAGGCTCTTATCGCTAGTATCTTCTATTTCATCTTCTTGTTCCTTAACGATTACAGTTTTTCGAAAACGATTTTTGATGGTTATTTCTTCAATTTCATCTCATGCCTTAACAGTGTAATGTTTTACATTTAGTGTTGCTGATTTCTCTAAAAAATCTCAAACAAAAACACTATTTGCATCTAAAAAAGTTACATTAACATTTTTGTGATCTTCTTGACATTTCTGCTCCCTAATATTCATTTTAAAATGTTTAAATCGCTGCGCATTCATACATAACTTGCGGGAAATAAAAAACGTATAAGCGGGTAATAAATGTACTAAAATAAAACGGGATTGTAAAAATTGAACGCAAATAGCGGGAAACGCGAATTCACGTTTCACTGTATAACATAATTAAAATTGTTTATATATTCATTTTAATGTTTAATTATTACTTATCTAGTGTTTGGCAATTACTTTATTTGTTATCTCTAATAAATAATTTGGATTGACCGTGTTCGCGAACGCACTCGATAGGACGTAGGTTGGCTGCAGTGGCGATAGCGGCAGCGGCGCCAATTGCGAGCGGGCGGCGGGCGGCGGGCGGAGGGCGGAGGTGCGGCGGGGGGGCGGGGCGGACCACCCGCGCGCCGCCCTGGGTGGTCCTCGCGACACGCGCACGCACGAGGCCGCCGCCAGTGAAAGTATCATTTCCCCGCCAAACCGTAAATTAATAAACAAACAATCGCGAAAATTTTCGAGTCTGACGTTTATTGCGGGACGCCAACCTGACGCCGATACGTCACGCGGCTCACCGGGTATACTTTGCGCCGCCGTTTATTTCGAATTGCAAAAATTCGCCGACCGGTTTCTGGACCGATCACCTAATCGTCGAATCTGACGATTTTTCGTTCGGCAAATTGATAATTTTTCAGCGGGGCCGCCGCGAAAAAATTGCTGGGAGCCATCTTTTTATTGAATACATGACATTATGCATCGTCGGGGCTATTTATTTTACCGACGGGGCCCCGCGTCCATCAGATCTGGCCCCCGGACCGATGTCAGCCTTAATGGCCAATTGTTGTTGTTGGCCCTCCCGAGACGGCATTCCGCGTGTGCTATCTGCATGGCCGCCAGCGCCATCTCTGACCTGGCGATACTTCCTATGGACCATCAGTCAAACCTCGTTGTACCCCGAGTACGTATTGCTTTCTCATCGTGGATTAAGGACGACGAGAGATCCCTCGATACTCGATTCAATAAAGATCGCATGCCACTTCTGGACCGGAAAACTCGACGAGAACAAAACAGATCCCGATACGAGATGTCCAGTGATAAATAAGATAAACCACGAAACACTGACGAAGTGTTTTTAACCCTTTTCTGCTGAACAACGATGTATTGATCTTTTTTTATAATAACGAGAGACATCTCACCGGCCGAAGGGTTTAATTCTCCTAAAAAAAGGATTTTTTTTCTGGCGTCTTATTTAAGAATCTTAGCTGGAGTTGATCAATGATACGTTATTTTTTTTCTCCAGAGAGGAACCCATCAGCTGTCGTCGAATAACTTGATACTCCTGTGCTCATCACCGTCTAATCTAGATGCCATTTTTCTACAATTGTCAAGTTCTAATTCAAATCGTTGACGATAGCCAATAATTACCGGATTAAAGCAATTGAAATGCCGGAGATTCTGGACACATCATTCATGGACCAAAGTATCGCATTCTGCGGACCACAATGAAGCGAAAAGTGGAAGAAATTTTGTTTGCATCCGAACTGGACTGAATTGTAAGCTGCAGAATTGTTCCAGCTCGCCAAAAATCAAGATAATTCTTGAAGATGAGCTTTGAAAAGCATCCTTCTTTTCGATAAAATATCCTTTTCCGTCTCTTTTTGGTCGGTGATCGGTAGACAAGCTTTGAATCGAATTCTGAATATGAGATTAGTGAGATGCTATGTGTTCTTCATCCTTCTGTACGGGATAGAGGCGTGGACGCTTAAAGAAAAAGCGATTAAACGCCTAGAAGCTTTCGAAATATCCGACAAACTTTGAGGCGATGACGCGAATGTTTAAAGACCGAGAGATTTAAAAACCCATAAAAATAAGAAAACTCAGTTTCTTCGGTCATATAATGCGACATCCAGAAACATATCGAATACTGCTCTAACTCATTCTTCGGAGGAAGAGAACCCTGGAGACCAAGAATGTCGTCCTGGCTGAATAACCTACGACAATGGTATGGGGAGTTGCCTCCCTGTTTTCATGATCGCCAACGTTCGTTAGCGGACAAGGTATGAGAGTTCAGTTTTATGAACATCTTTGACTTCCATACATCTTCATGACTAATATAAAATCCCATAGCTTAATCTAAAGACCCACTTTCACTTACAACACTCTCCTTCACATATACATACATACGATATGAACAGATTTTTACCAACAAAAATCTTTGTTTCAAATGAAAATTTTTTTCATGCACTTTATGAGCGATGCTGAAATTTGTAATCACTTTTACACCCTTGCACTTTATTAAGTTAATCAATAGCCGATCACTAGAGGTGTGAAGGCCAAGCTTAATTTAGACACACTCCTAAATATAGTCAAACGTTCTATAACACTACCTGCTATAGAGCGGCGTGTGCAACAGTCCCTCCTATAGTGCTCTCTTTTAAGCGCCGTTTTCTACAAAACGCTAAATTTTTAAGGTAAAATTACACCGCGCAAATAAGGTAAGATAAAGGTCAATGTTCTTTGGATGACAGCCAAATATAAAACGCGCGCGTGAACAAACTAAAAATAGAACAAGGTCATTTAATATACGTGAACGGAAAAATATTTGATTTGAAAATATCGCGCCCCAAATTTTGTATGGGTGCTTCTATAGGACGAATTTTTATAGAGTGGTCCCTATCTCGGCGCTATAGGAGGGTTGACTGTATTTGAACTCGGGAACTTTAGAAGTACGAAGTACCATTTTCATTTATAAATAATAAGAAAACTTTATAATCAGATAAATCATACACTTTATTATATTTTCAAGGACGAAACATTCGCGTTATCGAATCAATGCGCATGCGCATATGAAAAAAATATATGCTGCAATGAATGAATTTAATCCAGGCGATGATCACACATCATAACGATACGTTACATAAATTTTGGCGTTGCATAAACACATTTTACATGTTTACATGTTGTTTAAAAGGTCTGTGGGAGGTCCCATTGCACACGGGTGTCCCAAAAAGCGAGGCCCATGTAATTATTGCACCGGTCCGCAAGGCTGTAATGTTATTTATTACAAAGTCGCTGCTGCTTTTGTGCAGAAGAAAAAAAAATGTGAACTATGGATCAGCGAGACATGCGTAGATTTTCTGATCGACTTTCGTCCGGGGATTTACTCTGAAAATCAGATACGTCTGTCACAGCAGCGGGTGTTCCATGATTACATGCTATGTGTTTATTGTTGATCCTCTGACAGCGTTTGTTACATTTTAAGTGAGGATTACGATAACGGCATTGCAAATTGACAGCGTGTAACTAACCATCGTAATTGAATCTGAGATTGAAAATGACCGGGTTATATTTTCCGGATAAAAGAGACTTTGGGAATCACCAGTGGACTCGACTACCTGGGTGGTCTCTCACCTGTCTATTTCACGCCTGAAGATAAGTCGTTACCTTCCTTAATTATTTACAGGTAAATAAATACGGACAATAACACATTGGCGTCTATTGTCGAGCTAATTGCGGTTATAATAGCATAATAAGTTAATTATTTTGTATTGCGCATGCGTGGAGAACGGCACGCGGTGTTTAACGTTCGCTCTGTTCGATGGGGAGTTCGCGAACACGCGTTTTGCTACTGAATCATCTTTACTTTTTTTTAACGAAATCGTTGTTTATCGAGGACAATATGTGTTTGGACCCGACAAATATCTGGACGATATTTGTTATTAGTTTTGTGAAGACAGGTAGTCAACTGGTCCGCGACCCAAGTGGGTAGATAAACATTGAAGCGGATCTCTTCACATTTTTGCTTACCAAAATCAACAAACCGGAAAGTTAAATTTCGTGAAGAGACCAACGCAAACACTGGCTTCCTTCAAATTTGTATTTTACGATTCAGAAGTGGCGCAAAAAAATGTGAAAAAACGGTCACCGCAATTAATATGACTCGATAATTGTGTCTGGGGGTTCGAGATAAACTTTTAACTGGTTCTGTCGCCGCTGTATTTTATTGTTATTTTGTTTTTTTGCCCTTCAAAGTTATAACACTGAAACGTTTTATTGTTTACATAAATCACTCGAGTTTTTCTCGAGAAACGTTAATCGTTCATTTACGAGGAAGTTGGCGATCCTGGTGGTCCACTCCGATGCCCAGAAGATCTCAACCGAGCATTCTCTACGAACGATCCGCACCAATTAATTAATTAACAAATGTCTCAATCAATATTTGGACGCGAATAAAAAATAAACCCTAAAAATTATATCAAGGAATCGTAATTACGAAGGGTTTATTTTTTATGGCCACAACAGGGAATATCAAACTTTCGTTTGAATAAAATACATTTGGTCCAAAGAGCATTATTCGACGCGTAACCTAGCCGTGCCGATGGGGTCCATTTAGGACCCCAAGTTTTAATAATAAATAAATAATCGTCCTTTAACTGCCTTTATCTATCAAATTATGAATAACTGTTTTTATTCTTAGAATAATCCAGCATTTTAAGTCAAGATATTGTTGAAGAATTCATGAAACGCTTGGGGTCTATTTTCATTAGTAAATAGACCCCATCGGGGTGTTTTTTTTTCTTCTTCAGTAACATGAAAAAGTCACAGGGGTCCATGACCAACCAGTAGCGGATTTATATGGATGCTTATGATGCCAGAGCATCAGGCCCCCGATCATTGGGGTCCCCAAAGAGGCCCCCAAGACCTTACTCATTATTTTATCGAATTTATTTTGTTTTATTTTTTAGGATGGATTAAAAAACGAATGTAACTAAGTCAATGAATATATTAAATTAACCATAAGTTCAAACAAAAACACTATCCGCTAATGTGGCCGACGAATACGGAGGTTGGCGGATAATAATGGTGTTGTTTTTGAGCATAATCCCTTTCCACATTTTTCATTTTGAAGTAAAAAATCGCCCAACACATTAAAACATTGAAAAACCTTTCAATAAAAGCATACAATGTGGGGCCACAAATGTCAATATACGTCAGGTATTTGTATATAAAAATAATTAATCACATAAAAATATTTTTCAGCATTTCAGACGCATTTAAATATGTAGAAAATTATATATTTTCATGCGCAACGCATGTTTGGCGTTTGTTAAAAAAAATATATTCTATTTTTGTATCATAAGCTGTTCTAGCTTCTCATGAATAAACCAGTTCGAGGTCCAGGGGAAGCTGAGGTCCCTTTTGTCTTATTTTCTCCAGCTCAAATCTCCCCAGAAAAAAAACCTCTAATTACGGGGTTGTCTATCCTAATAGCTCCACACAGGAATGTCGTTAAAACTTAATAACTTAACCGACTCATGTGAACAAATATCACACACTAATCGTAACTAGCTAACTTATATTACATTAATTAATAAATATATTATTATATTATTCTACGCCAATGATGTATTCAATTTAAACCATTTTACTTAATTGAACGTTTCACGTTTCAGAATATCCATAGACAAGCGCCATGCTTCCCGGAAAATTATGTAGAAAATTGCACGCGAGTTCGCGAACACGTTCGCCGATCGCAATTAGCGCGGCGTTGTTTAGTTAGAAGATGATTGATGGGGTTCGTGTGCATTTTGCATCGCGGGGAACGAGCTGGTTGGCAGTGACGCAGCTCCCACCAATACACTTGATAATGATGAATCGAAGATGCAAGATAGTGCAGTGTCTGAATGCATTTGTGCCGAACAATGCACCGAACATGCGCCGTTACCGGCAGACCACCCAGGCTGCTCCATATACCTCTGGATTTATCTATATCTACATAGATGTGTTATAGCGGCCGAACGCAATCTGGAGACGTCAAAACGTCCTGTAATGTCCCAATGGTTTACCTGACATTTTGTTGGTACAATAAGTCGAAATCGACGTGATTTTATTACAATTAATTTTAAACATTTAAATATTAAAAGGGTAAAGTTGCATATTTTTATGCGTGAATTGTGTTATGGCCAAAAAGCTCAATATGCCACGCCAACTTCACGTCATAACAGTCGAAACAAATGAATATTAAAAATTATCATTGATGGACATAATTTTTGGCGTTATGTTCTATTATTAGGATTGATATTAAAAATAGTACACGTCAGTCTGTTGCAGTCAGTGACGGATTTATAGGGATGCTTTGATGCTGGAGCATCAGGCCCCCGATCGTTGGAGGTCCCGAGAGATCCCGGAGACTGCTTATTATTTTAAATTTCGTATATAAAATATTTCTCAAATTAAATAAATATAAAAAAATAACCATTGTTCAAGTTGCATTTGATTATAACAATGATAACCGCTCACAATTGTTCTAAACAGACTGATGATAGGAAATCGTATCATTTTTTCTATAAATAATATTTATATTTAAAATATATATAGTAAACTTCCGTTAATGTTTAAAATAACACAGATAAAAACCAACGGAATGATATTATAATCGAACATTTTTGCAACGTTAATTCTTTTTTTTTTATTCTGTGAAATTTAGGTTAGTCATAAAATATCATGTTTGTCGAAAAATGTGTCGAGTTGTTTAATAATAAACACGTCATATTTTAAGACTCGAACAATATGAGTGAAAAATTAAAGAGCTATCGCGTTGAGTACAAGAAAAGAATCATAGCGGTCTCCTAGGTCGTGAATCTTACGACTTTCTGCAAAGAGAAGATGTTAGATTTCTAAATGGTGCAGAAATGGCGATCGTATGATTTTTTTTTAAGCTGAAAGACATCACATGAATAAATTTCTGTCAGGACAACAAATGCTGATATTAATAAAATAGAGTTATAAAATTCGGGTCGTCCACAAAATGTTCTGTATTTTTTATTCATTTAAACTTTAAAAAAATATGATAATACGTACATGTTTTATGCGATACATAATACAAAAATATTTTTGTTCTGCGACATCTGTTCGCGAATCAAAAATACCTTTACGAATAGCGCGTCGGTAAAACAGATTTCGCTTTGATCGACGACACATTTTCTCAGCGCCATTTTTGTTTGAATCGTTACGCCTTCAATAGCATTTCATTGTTTTCGTTGTCAGCGTCGGTCCTTTGCATTGAATATTTGGGGTTTTCTCCGGACAGCTTCTGAATGATTTCTTCCAAAGACTTGCCCTTGGTTTCTATCAAGAAAAAGTAGCTGAACACTGCCGAAAACAACGAAACAGCCGAAAAAAAATAAAACACATTGTATATTCCCAGCGCGTTGACGCAGGCCGGAAAAAATTGCAACAGAAGAAACACCATCAGCCAAACGTAAGCCATCACAATATTAGTTGCCACATCTTGCACCTGAAATATATTAATTTAATCAGTTATCTTATTATCGTTATGTATATTTTTAATCCTAGTACCTCCGGAGCGAATATCTCTGACACTATCACAAATGGCATATTGCCGGCGCCCATGTTATATGATAATACACAGATCCCCATGGCAGCCAGAGGTGTCCATCGCACCCAATCGGCCACATCTTCGTTCCTGTCGACGGCCTGAAGACATAAAGCCATGACCAACTCGGTAACACCCACCAATATGCAAGAACTAATTTGTAACACCTGTAAATATTTATTTAAACATAATCATCATCATCATGTTAACATACGAATATATCGAGCACTTCATATGTTACTCTTCGTCTGATAATATCAGAGAAAACCCATTTTTACGTTTTTGAAGGGACCGATAAAAAACGTAATTGGAGGGAAAACGTAGATCACGGGTTAGAAAAAAGAATTTAAAATTCATTTTTATTTAGATAATCACGCAAATCAGTTTGGTACATATTTTTGTGTTGTTTTACAGCTCTTTCTAACATAAATCGATAAGAAAGTTTCTTTTTGTAACTTTTTCAATCTTAGTAGAGTAGCCTTTAAGGCCCTCAACATGCCTCTTAGCATAATAACTTATTTTGGGATCTTCTTGTCGTTCTCATTTTGTGGTAGTAATGTTTAAAAACACGGATTATTATCAAGTTCAATGGCTGAAGTTCACTAGTACTAGCTTTTCCAGTTACTAACGGGAGAAGCTTCTCACTGCCATCTGAATTTGTAATCAAAATAATAGTTGGCCTGTTTTTACTTAATTTCCCTCCATTACAAGTTTTACCCTTAAAGGCAAATGTCTTCGGGAGAAGAACATTGAAAAACAGTCCTGTTTCACCAGCATTCAAAATATCTCTTGGAGCATAGTCTTCAATTAGAATAGAAACATCCGTCTGCTTCCAATCTTCAGCGATCTCCAAATCAACACTTCCCCGCAAACTGATCTATACGCCACAGAGTTCTTGAAACGATTTGATGCAGTAAATCCTTCGTTATTAAATCAAGACCCAAAGTGCAAGAGACTGAAAAAGGAAAGAAGAAGAGAACCAAGCTAAAGGTTGTTCTTCTTTTCTTTTTTTTAAGGAAGTAGAACAGTTTTGGGTAGCGGAATTCTGTGATAGGATTAGGAGTATATGGGGTCATAGTTAGAGAGGGAAGAAATTTATGAATTTATGAAGGTTATCGTGGCATAGGGAGTGGCATATTTTTCAATAAAATCTATAAGAGGAAGGATTTTAAGGTCTGTGTTGCGTATAAATCAAGGTGCGTTCGTAATCGTGCGTAGTGTGATATTTATTTTTCTTTGAATTCTGTCTATATGGGTAGGATGCGTCGATCCTCAGATCTGGGAAGCGTATAGAATTTGAGGATGGATAGATGGGGCAGTATAAATAAGTTTTTTTTTTAATTTTAAAGAGAGGACACTGTTTCAGGCTATAAGAGGGCGTTGAAGCGCGTTACTTGTTTTAATTTTCTTAATTAATGATTCTCCAGGGGAGCTTTTTATCGGAAGTGACCCAGAGGAACTTTGCTTCAGAATTCCATGGAATAGGGATATTTGTTAATTTGAAAATTTGGCGAATTTGATGTTCTTTTTAAAGAAAAAATATTGCCTGTGTCTTTAAGGGGTTGATTTGAATTAGCCATTTTTCACACCACTTTTAAAGTTTGTTTAAACATATTTGCATTGTTTTATATATGAGGTTGAGACTTCTTCTTTGACATCGGTGTATAGGCCAAGAGGCTATTTTTTTTATTTATTGGAATAGGAATATCGCTCGTGTAGATCGAGAACAAGGGTGGCTAGAGATTCGATCCTTGAGGGACTTCAGCCGTAATCGAACGAATGGAAGAGAAGTTAGACTCTATGTTTACTCTGAAATATCGATTTTTTAAAAATGATTAATAAGTTTCTGAAGATGAGGTACGAGTGATATCTAAAAATATTGCACCGGAAGAGTGTTTAAAATTAAGACCATATCCGATAAATTCAGAAACGCGAAGAAGCTGGTGACTTGGTCGAAAGTCGTGCGGTTTATCCAAAAGCACATTGAGGTCTGCAGTTAACTTAGATAATCGATGGGGCCGTATTTATCAATGTGATCATGGGGTTTGCCGGGTTTGGGGATGATGGCGTTAGCAGTTGTCCATTGAAGTGGAAGATGATTAAATTGTAATAATTACTCTTCTTCCAGCTTTGTCCATCAAGAGCGAGCCTAACACCGATCCAATGGCGACGACGACCGCAAATAATATGGCACAAGTGTTTTCGTCGAATCCAGTTCTTGCTTTTTCGAATATTGAAGCGGCGTACACCGATACGGCGAAGAGTCCCATGAAGGTTTGTGCAGATACGAGCGCTAGACATAGTCCCATACCACGAAGACCAGCTCTACTCTTCACTAAATATATAAAAATATATATATATTATATGTATGTATTTTTTTATGAATTGATTGTACCTAGTTGTTTAAGAGACGATGCGGCTTGTTTCAGACCGTTATTCGATGTTGTGGTTACGTCCAGGTTTCCAATTTTTTCTGCATCTTCGAGAGCGGCTGCTTTATTTGAGTCTGCGATGTAAATTATGTATTTCAAATGATGTCTATATCAATATGTTTATAAAACTGACCTTGTTGACTTGTACTTCTTACGTATAACACGCGGGTTTGAGTGTGACGTCTTCCGATGAGTCGCGGTTTGGGTAGTGGTGCCGGCAATGGCAGCTCCAAGCCTAATCTGGCCGCCATTTGCGTCAGCTCTTCTTTGACTTCTTTGCTGTTTAATGGCAGCTTTCTTAACCATGCCAACGCCCTTGCCGCTTCTTCTTCTTGTCCCATTCGCAATCGGTAGATCGGCGTTTCGGGCATGAACCAAAACGCCAGCATGAACAGCAACGGTATCGGCAACAGAGTCACCGGCAGTAATTCCACATCGGGCAACACGGCCCCTAGCGTATACGCCATGAGCAATCCGATGCTGTACATGGCCATCATCATGGATGAGAGCAAACCTCTGCCTCGTGGTTCGCAAATCTCGCCTACGTAGAGCGGCGGCAACGAAATCGCTGCTCCACTACCCAGTCCACATAAAAATCTGCCTACCAGCAACCACGGCGCAGAACCGCCCCACGCTTTCATCGCAAATCCAACCTAAAAATTGAAATAAATCAGAAAATAACGACCTTGGGCAAATATTACATCGTCAATTACCGCTAGCGGTATTCCTATGACGTATGCAGCTGGTTTCCTTCCTCTGGTGCGAGCTATGTATCCGAAAATCGGCAAAGACGCTAAAGCGCCGAGTGGCAATAGACCACCAGCCCACGCCGACTGTTCTTCGGTAAGGATTTCTAATTTTTTTAATACTGGAAGCGACGGAGAACTCCATCCAATGACGGAACCGAACGAAAACGATCCTAGATTGCCTTTAAACAACAGAACGCATCACACATATAGTGAAGAAAGCCGATATTTCGTACACTTACAAATGAGGCATGCTATGATCTGGTTTTGCAGACTGGATTCGTGCGAACCGTTACTGGATTCCGTCATAGAAATACTGCTGATCTTCCTTCCGTCGGATCTGCGCTGATATTTGTAGCCCGTCATACTAAAATGCAATCAAATCATACAAAATAATCAGAATCGCCATTAAAATAAAATATGATGAC